>CM071633.1:27449546-27727572 GCA_036419045.1 Scirpophaga incertulas | reverse complement strand
TTCTAGATTTTTTTGTTGTTTACATGTTTTGATTCAGATAGAAATGTCTATTTCTGTGTAGCATAATTTAAGTTAATATTAATATTTTAAAATTTTTCGGCACTCTATGTTTACAATATATATAATGTTAAGTTGCACTGTAATCTGTAATGACTGTTTGTGCCAAAATAAAGAGAAAAAAAAAATATTCCCATTTAAAAGGCCGGCAACGCATCTGTGACTCCTCTGGTGTTGCGGGTGTCTCTGGACAACGGTTATCGCTTACCATCAGGTGATCCGTTTGCTCGATTGCTGACCTATCCTATAAAAAAGTATCACTTGTGGTTGCGGTGGTACACATAAGGATTCCATTTCCAAATGGGAAAAACATGGGTGTAAAAAGACAATAAATTACTGTTATTATTAGTGCTCGGAATAGGTAGTTTAATTTTATGTACTTGCGATTTGTGACATCAATAGTATGGATATGCCTGGGAACTTACTATTTTTAGAGATTGTAAAAATATTATATTGAACTTTCAAATTAGTCTTTTTAGGGTTCCGTACCTCAAAAGGAAAAAACGGAACCCTTATAGGATCACTTTGTTGTCCGTCTGTCCGTCCGTCTGTCAAGACCCTTTTTCTCAGGAACGCGTGGAGGTATGAAGCTGAAATTTATATCAATTACTCAGGTCTACTATCCCTTGAAGCTGTGAAAAAATCAAACTTCTAAGCCAACTCAATCAAAAGATACAGCCGTTTATGCCGCAAATTTTCGACACTTGCAGGGAATCAAAACCTACAGGGTGCTTCCCGTGAACTCAGAATCTTGAAATTTGGTACGAAGCAACGTCTTATAGCATAGATAAAGCAAAAATTACGAAAACCATAAATTTTTAGTTACATCACATAATATATTTTTTTTAATAATTTTAAACTTACTACCCATTTCCTCATAAACGCGTAGAGGTAATAAATTGAAATTCATACCAAATACTCAGGTCTATAATACCTTTAAGCTGTAACAAAATCAAACTTCTACGTCAACGCAATCAAAAGAAACAGCAATTTAAGCTGCATATTTTGAAACTCGCAAGTACTCGCAAGGGAATCAAAACCTAAAGGGTACTTCCAGTCGACCTAGAATCTTGAAATTTGGCATGAAGCAACGTTTTACAGCACACATAAAGGAAAAATTCCGAAAACCTTAAATTTTTAGTTACATTACAAAATATATGAACGAACTTTGTAAACCTTGCAGGTTTGTACGGAACCCTCGGTGCGCGAGTCCGACTCGCACTTGTCCGGTTTTTTTTATATATGTCTAAGTACTCCACGGACTCGTAGTCCGTGCCTTTTTTAAACTGTCCTCGTTTGGATCTACTACGTACTGTACGTACAGCGTCATATTATCTTATAATACTATTCCGTGACTTAACATTAACGTGAGTTGCGCAGCACTTACTTATCTAACAATAGTACTTTCTTATCTAATAACTGTCCTATATATATATATAATAACTACATACAACCATTTAACAATACACTTAATTTCAATACTTTATACAATAAAATTAATTAATCTAATAATAATAAGCTATCCTAACATACATTAATAATTAAATTAACCCTAAGTTCAAATTAGTATTACATCTTTTAGCTTATTGTAATAATAAGTTGTAAACATAAAACATTACAATAAAAGCGTAAAGAAACGAATAGCAAATAAAAACAGAACAAATCACGCTGATTTTAGGTTTATCCATGTTACACTTACATTGACTTTCTTTCTGCAAGAACATACAATTAAACTACATAGTACCTATTCCGGGCACTAGTTATTATTATTACACAAATACGGGGTCATCCATAAATTACGTCACACGAATTTCGTGATTTTTTGCCCCTCCCCCCGTCCTTGTCACAGCTAGTCACATTTGTGACGTCACAAATTTTGAAATTATCAGTTTTATTTTCATTTTGATAAAATTAACATCAAATCAACTAACAAAACAAAAAACGATTACTTATATTAAATAAGTATATGGTCATTTCATGATTTTCTTATTATATTTTTCAAAATCACCTACTATAATCAATTAGAAAAATAGTAGATACGTTTCGGAAGTACCCCTATTAATAGATAGAAGATACTATTCCTTTATTTATTTATGAGAGTATACAGACTTTACAATAAAAGTTAATATTTACAGCACTTTTCATACTAATAGTAATAATTTAAAGTTTGCGTTTTAACAGTTAGCTTATAATAGATTTTGAAATGTGACGTCACAAAATTTAAGAACCCTCCCACCCCCTTGTCACACAATGTCACACTTCGTCAAACCCCTCCTCCCCCTAACCGTGTGACGTAATTTATGGATGGCCCAATTATGACTTACCTACACTTGCGTAACGTTCCCAAAACCCACGTTCTCAAATCCTGCCTTTTAGACTTAACTTCAAATTCATTCATATAATTACCGTTTTTTATTTTGACATATTTGGGCTGTAAGAACAGATAATTATTTTTTCAGTCTTACTATTAATTACTATGCAACTAAGCGAACTAAAATGTCGGCTTGATTTCTCTTATTCATATATAGACAGATAATATTTTAAAACGTTCAGCGACCGTTACTTATAAAAAACACAATAAAATTTTACTATTCGGCTATCGACCGAGATCTTTTCTCTTAATATCTTTTACTATTTAATCTATTTGAGAGCAATAAAATCATTATAGAATTACGTTTACGTGTTTTAATCGTAAAATTAAAGCCTAAACAGACGGTCAAAATCAATACATTTACGAATATCAACGTGGAATGCATTATCTATAATAAAGCAGTTACTTTGGTAATTATAAGCACGATTCATTAAAGCGTGATACTGTATATGTTTGCCTTTGATTTTCATCCACTCAGCCAATATTCGCAAAACGTGTAGGTACTCAACATTTTGAATAAGATTCTCGGTAGGTACCGGCGATTTCCCAGAGAGAAATAAAAAAATTCATCGACCCGACCTCAGGCTCTCGACGGCAACTATCAATTTAATTGGAGAACCGCGGGCAGCCTCTTACCTCGCTAACTTTTCGATTTACATTCAAAACGCTCTTTTAAAAACCAACTCAATAACCACGAGGCTAAACCCCCGTTTCAACGTGCACTTTACGAATCACTCGGCTGTAAAACTTAGTTCCCTCTTCACTATTGGCCAAAACGCAAGGGGCGGAGCCGCAAGCCCCGCCTAGCTATTCCCGCGCATGCTAAACACGATTTAAATCCCGTTTAAGCGGTATTTTGGCGTAAAACCGCAAGAAAATGTATGTAACATCGGTTAGGGGCAGGGCGTAGCTAAATGAAAAGATTTTCTCGAATGAGCGATGATTTTTCGAATATGGCTGACAGTCGCGCGCGACGGATGCGCGGGAAAGTGCAGCAACGGAAGTGACGGTTTGCGACGTTTCAATCGAACTGTTAAGAACGAAGTGATTACTGTCAGAGTACTTTTAGATACATATTTAACATTATATACTATTTAATTTGTGTCAAAATAATATAAAAATGTTACTCGTAATGTTTTAAAAACTGTGTTGCGAGTGTAATGGATTCCAAAATGCAGGATAGTCACAAGTCGTTCCTGATCAAGGACTTGCTTGGAGATGTGCTGAGGCCAGGCGCCGCACAACTTATCGGTACGTGATTTTTTTTTTGTTTGTAATTAAGCTAATAATTAGCTAAGGGGATAGTTCACACAATTACTTTTTCTTGTGTTATATTTTTCTGACGAGGCAAAACAAGATACAAGGCGGATGAAGAAGTTTCGATTTTTTAAGACATTAGACATAAAATTAGTTAAAACTTTTATAAAAAGCGTTCGTTTTGAATCGCACCTCGCACCAATTTTATAAAGTATTTTCTAAGTAAGGCAGATAAGATAAAAGTTTTGAATTGAATCGGACATAAAAAAGAACAATAAATGTCAGATTCAATTCAGAAATGTCAGTTTGATTGAGCGTCGTATAAATAAAATTCGGAGATTGAGAATCAGTTATATTTCTTAAAAATGATTTTCACATAGCTTATTCGTTTCTAACTGATTTTTTCACAAATTTGTCGTAGATATTGTGTCACAGTTTGACAGTTAAGCTATTCGCTACTTATCTAGGGATATAGAAACAGACCCTTATAGCCACGGAGGATTTAGTGGCCAGTTTAACTTGTTAAAACTTTATTGTGACGCTCTTGAGATTTGACCAAAAAAATAATGTTTGAAATAATTCTTTCGTCATATAATTTGTTCAGACATCTGTGCCAGAATTATATTACACAAAATGTCTTACATAACTGTAGGATCCTGAACGTATCTTGTACTGGCGCCAAATTAGTTGTCAAGTTGACACTTGACACACTTGTGTAATCTATGTTCTAGAATGACATATAGGAGTGATTGTATTTAATTCGATGTGAAACTGTGAAAGTAAAGTTCAATAAAAGTAATGTTTTAAATACGTTGTATAATTATTAACAACACCTCAACAATTTGGCGACGAGGATGGGATAGGCCAAAATACAACAGAAGAAAAGGAAAAGACTGTTCCTGAGAGTAGTAATCATAGACTGACTAATACTGACTTAGTTGACTCTACTGTGGACTCTATGCCGGACATTAGAGTTGACAATAATTTAGACACTAATACAAGACCACGGAGAGCATTGAATACTCCCTGTAAATATAAGGATTATGTAATGGCATTATTACTTGATTGTATTTATCAAAATTAACAACCTAATTACCTAACACTAGTAATTGCAAGTTAAGGATTATTTCATTTGTGTGCTGTGATTCTGTCAATTTAATCATAAAGTTGTTACTTTGGGAATTGCATTGTTAAAATAATTAATATATGAGTTAAAGTTATTAATTTGTATAATGATTATTATTTTAGAATATATGTTTGGTTCAATATTATATTATGTAAATTGGTGGTTAATAGAACTTCATTGAAGGAAGAAAGGGATTGTAGGATCCTGAACGTATCTTGTACTGGCGCCAAATTAGTTGTCAAGTTGACACTTGACACACTTGTGTAATCTATGTTCTAGAATGACATATAGGAGTGATTGTATTTAATTCGATGTGAAACTGTGAAAGTAAAGTTCAATAAAAGTAATGTTTTAAATACGTTGTATAATTATTAACAACACCTCAACAATAACTTTTCAACAATATCAACCAACATTATGTTTTTCATTATATTTTATTAAAAATTCGATGTAAGTTGCATTTTTTTACATATTCAATTATGATGGCAGTACCTAGTATGCGTTTGTTTCTATGGCCGTAAGTGTTAGAAAAAAGCATACCAGGTTGTTAGTAATGTCTAGGGCAGGGGTTGGCAACCTTTTGAGTCGGAAAAGCTAATAATTAAAGTTTACAAAATTTAAAAAGTTTTTATAAAGGCACAAAAATTAAATAAAATTTATATCTATCAAATAAGTAATTCTTACACTTGCTCTATACGGCTTGAGTTATGGGATCTAGGGTAACGGATAGACATATATATATTTATTATATATATATATTTTTGATAGAAATATATATTTTTAACAACCATTAGTAAGGTACAAAGATGTTCGTGTCATGAATGCGAGAGCAGCATTCATGACACGAACATCTGCTACCACCTGGATTCGGACCGGGAACCTCACAGATGGCGACACCTTGAAACCGGTTATTCCGCTCGACTATGGAGTTTGTCAAAAAATTAACTAAATAAGAAGTAAAACGGTTCTTGCTGCATTTTAACGTTATCTTGTTCGCTATAGAGACGGGCGCCACATCGTTTCATTGCGACTTATTTCATCTTCTTTGATACACCTTTCAAAAAGTTTAAGAGTGCCCAGCAAGGGCGGATCCAGCTTTGGCGCCAGTGGGGAGGTCACATGGTCATGGTAAAGTCAAGAACTTATGATTTAATTTTGATAACAATAGATACAAAGTAAAAAGTAGGTATTTTATTAATGTACGTAGGTACTGTACTTAAAAATATTTTTTCTTATTGTACACTTGTACAACTTAACACATAATAATTTGTACATATTGCCATATTCTCTTGAAGACATCCAGAGAAGCAATATCACGCACGGAATGCCTATTTATATTTCATAGCCGTGGTGTATGATTTGTCATAACAGCTAGAGGTATGTCGAGGGGTATGATTCGAGTTACATAAAATCTGTATGATAACAAAATATGTATATAAATAAAATCATTATATTCAATTAGTGGTCCACCTAAGTCCAGGAACCAGCTTACGGGGGGGGGGGTTCCCAATGACCACCCCCCCTGGATCCGCCACTAGTCCCCAGGGACCGACTCTTCGAATATGCTGAAACAATATTTAGTTCAGAGAACTATATATCAAACTCTATTACTAATCTAATTTTATTAGCTGTTTCTACACAAAAACGTATGATTTTGTTGCATTGGTTGTTTTTTTTTTTCAAGAGTCTTTTTTTTTAAATGAAATATCGAATTACGCCGATTTAACATAATATATGTTTTAATGAAATGAACGATGTCTCATTTTAGTTAAGTTACGATAGAGACTGTTTCGGCTTCCATTTCTAGTGACGATTAAAACTTAATGGAAGAGAACATCTCTTGGACTGTCAACAATTGAGAACTGGTTGTTTAAAGATCGTATTCTAAAATCAAAGTCAGCTTTTATTTCTCGTGTTTAAATTGTGAATATGAAAAGAAGAATGCCCATTTGAGACCTGTCAAACATTTTGACAGATCGTAAAATGTTTTGGAATCATTTATGACTCAAATAATTCTGCATTAAAAGTGATACAAAATGTCCTAATAAAAAATAAATTGTAGGCGAGGATAAAAAGATATTGCACTTTCAATAGTTTCAATATCTTCTTATATATAAAAATGAATCGCAAAATGTGTTGGTAAGCTCATAACTCAACAACGCCGGGACCAATTTGGCCAATTCTTTTTTGTTAATGTTCGTTGAAGTTCAAGGAGGGTTTTTACAATGAGGAAAATTCGAATAATTATCGGAAATACCCTAAAAACAGCCCTTTTATTTTCCCATGCAAACGTTTTCTAACTAAAACGTACAGTCGAATTGAGCTTTATTGTTATTGTATAAAGTTCATATTGCAAGCACTCACTGTTGTCTAAGCAATGAAGGTGTGTTCCTAACATCAAAGAGTCAATTTGCGCTTTATTAACGCTACATATAGTTGAAATTCAATCATATCTATCAAAACAGTGTGCGTGCGTGCGTTGGAGCACAGAATACATCGTTGGAGGATTTAATGTCACGTTCCAAAATTGAATAGCCACAAAATGTAATAGGTCATTTAGACTTTTTTTGCGATTTGGTTGGCTATGCGACATTATCTATAAAATAATCAGGAACAAAAAACTGCCACTGTACAAATCTTTTTGACAGGACGAAGTCTGTCGGGTTCGCTCTAGTTGTGCATAAATATGATTACGGCCCATTATCAAAACTGGAACGCAGCCATTTGTCGTCGATGTTCCGTTACAAGCAGTAAAAGAACAGAAATATATTTTTTACATTAATTTTTTTATTAAATGTTATTAATATTTTGTGAAAGATAAGCTTATGTAAAGCTGGAGTTAATATAAATAGTGTTATAACTACTCGAAATGCTTAAGACTTTGATGAAATTGTAAAAAAATTTGTTGATACTACTTTGACTTTGTGTGTACTGAAACATATTCTTTACTGACATGCAAAATGTTTGATTTTCTTAGGCGTGTATTTATATCGTGACTGGGTCATCAGGTATTGTATCTTAGAAAACCTGAAATACATAAAAAGAGAGCATTGCTATATATATTTAAACCATAAAAAGCATTGCTTTTTATTGTACTTGGCCAACAAACTACATAATAATATCTCGTAGAGTAATTGTTCTCGTCTTAATTATAACCAACATCATTGGTTCCACTTAATTTATATATCGCACTAATAATACAATAGTGTATCAACTCAAAATCGAACATTTTTCAGAATCAACAGAAAACTTATTACTCACTTCATGTAATAGTTGCAAATTGAATAACTGTCACATAAGTTTTTTTAATTTATCCTTATTCTGTTTTTGCACTAATCGAACGACGGTCTTGATCACGCGTGAGGAATCAAATTTTGCGTGTGTAGTATATAGTATTATGTCAAGTACGACGTTTTGAGTTGATACACTATTGTATTATTAGTGCGATGTGTCAAAAAATGACAGAAAACTTCAAATTGTATTTTTTAATATATCTCGATTTCGTTACATACAAATAATAATAAAATAAAAAAATATTTTAGTCACGCATTTCTCATCACATAATTAATAGTTTTAGACCACTATCATCTTTATACATCAAGATACAAAAAAATAGTTTGACAGGTTTTTGAATGTATGGGAACTAGACATTGTTCTTTGTAAAATGTATTACATTTCTTAGCTAGCATTTCTTAGTCATTTTATGTTGCATTTTTATGACTGAGAATGTTATAAACGTAAGAGTAGACAAATGTAATCGGAAAGCTTCGAACTGCTAAGCTATCGGGAGTTACACGTGTTATTGTGAGTCAACTATAAAAGATAGAGATATGCTGTCGTGGGATATTTTTTATATAATTTTAAGGAGAACATTTCCGTCATACATGATTTCTGTGTAGCTTTTGCCATTAAGGTTGCACACGCGACGTAAGCTTAAAAAATGGAGTAACTTCTCCCGTTTTCCCAACATTTCCCTTCACTGCTCTGCTCTTATTGATTGTAGCGTGATGAAAAATATACTACTATAACTAAGGAGTATTTAAAATAATTGTACCAAGTTTCGTTAAAATCCGTCGAGTAGTTTTTGTTTACAGACAGACAGACAAAAATTTTACCGATTGTATTTTTAGGCTACTTTTTATCCCGGAAAAATCGACAAAATCAAAATCAAAATAATATTTATTCAACATAGACCTTTACAGGCACTTATTGACGTCAACAAACAAAACAAAAAAAAAGCTTGAATAATAAAAAAAAAAAAAACAAAAACCTTGTCCGTACGTACGAATAAGGAAAAAAAAAGAAAAAATATATTGACTCGACACCTGTTCGGAAATTGGGAGAGCCTTCTCGAGAAGAACAGGCAAGAAACTCTGAAGGTCTATTTTTTATCTCCTCTTTTCAATGTTAATAATTATAATAATATAATATAATATAAAAATACAATATAGTATAAGATACAATCATACCTAATACGATTACAGTCGTATGTATGTTTACATACACATATAAAATAATACAATATTATAAATAATGTTACCAAACATGGCTCTATGAATAGTGTCCCTATTCCCAAATACTGTGATCATTTAGATAGTCACTTACTTTATAATAACCTTTACTCATGAGTGTATTTTTGATATGGATTTTAAATTTATATAAAGGTAAATCAATGACACTTTGCGGAAGCTTGTTAAACATAGATATACATTTCCCCAAGAACGAACAGCTAGTTTTATGGAGTCTGAACATTGGAACGGCAAGTTTATTTTTGTTTCTAGTATTCACATTATGTAGATCACTGTTTTTATTGAATTTATTATAGTTTCTATATACAAAAACTAAATTATCATATATATATTGACTAGCTAAAGTTAAAATATTAATTTCCTTGAACAATTCTTTTAGGGATTCTCTAGCCCGTAAACAGTAAATAGCACGAATCGCTCTTTTTTGTAAAAGGAAAATACTTTCAATGTTAGCCGCTGATCCCCATAGCAGCAGTCCATAGGACATAACACTATGAAAGTAGCTGAAATAAACAATTCTTGCCGTTTCAACATTAGTTAAAAGTCTAATCTTTTTTACTGCGTACGCCGCTGAACTAAGTTTGATTGCCAAAGTTTCAATATAGTAAGTAATGCCTAAGAATTTAGTATTATTTACCAAGTCAATGACATCACCATTCATATTTAAACTAGTATTAACCTGCCTTACATTGGGCAAAGAGAATTTGATACATTTTGTTTTCTTAGAATTTAAAGACAAATTATTAGTCGTGAACCAATACAGAACTCTCGAGAGAGCACTATTTACATCGTCATAACATTCCTTTTGTCTATCAACTTGGAATAGTAAAGAAGTATCATCTGCAAACAATACTGTCTCACACGATTCTGTAATGTAGTAAGGAAGGTCATTTATATATATTAGAAACAGTAGAGGACCAATATTGATCCCTGGGGAACCCCCATAGTTATAGGCGAGCTAGCAGATTCTGATCTATTAATAACGACTTCACAGACGACAGATCCCACGGGATGCGCAATAAAGGCTTCGCTCAAAAACTACTGCACAGATTTTCATGCGGTTTTCATCAATAGATAGAGTGATTCTTGAGCAAGGTTTTGCTGTATTTTTTATCTTGGAAAAACGGATAGTCCCACAGGAAGCGCGATAAAACCTTCGCGCCATAAACCGACTTCCGCTCATATGCAGACGTGGGCATAAGCTATGACCCTTAACCCTCTATAGACCCAATCCCGAAACCCACGCCGGCGAAGCCGCGGGCAGAAAGCTAGTGTTATTATATATTTCATATCCTTGAATATCATCTCTGATGGATTTCAGTACTTGTCCTGTAACTTCAATGCCTATCTTACACTTCAGATGAGAACATAGGAATGCGAATACCTCTATTTTGCATAGATAGGTAAGATAAAGAGACTCCCTCCGCTAAAACACACAACAGATTTAGATCTAAAAGAAGACAAAATAAAGAATCATTTTCTCCATTCCGGCTAATTACTTATTAGCGCGTGGGTTCTGTACAAGACACATATTACCTCAAAAGAGGTAAAATGTGTCATCCTATTTTGAGAGATAGGAGACCTGAGTATGTGATATGAATTTTAGCTTGATATCTCGACGCGTATCGGAGAAAAAGGGTCTTGACAGACGGACGGATGGACGGATCACAAAGTGATGATATAAGGTTCCGTTTTTACCTTTGGATGTACGGAGTCCTAAAAAACAACAAACTACAAGAACTTTATATTATGTTACTTGCGGCTACGGAACCCTTCATGGGTGAGTCCGACTCGCACTTGACCGGTATTTTTTGGTACGTAGTACGGAACCGTAAAATCATGAATTCAAGGTACTTTGCTAGTATATATATACACTTTTATGTAAGCATGTACATGTCACAACGCACGATTCGTATGCACCTTATGAATATGAATGGCGCTATGGAACTAGTGGCGTGGCTCATACTACGCGCATGAGGGCGCACATTATAAGCCGCTAATTTTCAACGTCGCTCTCGCGGTGCATAACATCAGGGCCTAATTCAGCCTCTAGACTTTGTAATTGCCTGGATGTTACGTGTAGCTAGTGCTCTTGTCTTGTCGTGAGTGGGAGATCCCTTGCGTTCATATTTTTTTACGAATACCCGCCCTGTAGACTTACCACGATCGCTTTAAGCAGGAATAAAACCGCAGAGCCAACAAAATGGCGCTGTACGCTGCGAGAGCATAGTTTCATTATTGTTTTAAGGCTGCTAAGCGATCATGGTAAGGTCTCTGGTCACTCAATGTTTATTTTTATTGTTCCACAAACAATTTTGTACAAATAAATACATGTCTATACTCCTCTATGGAAAGGAATGTTTATCTATTAAATGTCAATGGAAATTGTCTATGGAAATGATTTTACCAAAAGGTATTTAAATGCGCAAATCAAATTACTTTTCCGGATCACTACATAGTATAAAACAAAATCGCTTTCTCTGTCCCTATATTCCTATGTATGCTTAAATCTTTAAAACTACGCAACGGATTTTGATGCTGTTTTTTTAAATATATAGACTGATTGAAGAGGAAGGTTTATATGTATCCATACATAACATAACATACATACAAATATATACAAAAACATAAGCACCCCACGTGTTTTGTTCAATAATATCAATTTTTCAATTGATTACTACAGTTTTATTTTTAATTCAAACAATTTTAGAAGCGTGATTAATTTTTTAAACTTTAATCCTATTACTATTATAAAGGCGAAAGTTTGTAAGTATGGATGTTTGTTACTCTTTCACGTAAAAACTACTGAATGGATTCGAATGAAACTTTACCACAATATAGCTTATACATCAGAATAACACATAGGCTACAATTTTTGAGGTTTCTAATGTGAGGTCGTAAAAAAAACACATTTTTTGCGCTTACATTGCAAACGCTGACTGAATCCTACGTAGTTTATAGGAGCATACTGCAGTAGCTACCTATAGGCCTATGATTAGGGCTCTGCAGTGCTTAGTTACCGTATTTCTTACTTATTACTAGACTAGACGGGACGAACCTGAAGTCCACGCGAACGAAGTCGCGGGCAAAAGCTAGTTTATTATATACAACGTTCACAGTTCAACTTACACTGTTCCCTTATTCACTTCACTCTAATTTATGATGGGTATGATTTATCGAATAACTTACGATTTTTCTATTTCTATATTCTTTCTACCACTGATTCATATTTTGTATTATTCTGACGAATTATGAATTTAAAGGAATGTTAAGTAGATTTAATACATGTTCTCAAATGTCTTGTCTGCTGGACGTAGGTACTAGGTTAGGATAAACGTGTTCAAATCAAATCAAAAATTTATTCTTCAAATACGATTTTACAATCACTTTTGAATGTCAAAGATGCTACGCCATTGGTTCACAAGTCTACGGTGGGAGACCTTGTACTGGAAAGAACCAGCAAGGTCTTTTTTTCCTGTGTCATTACAGAGTCGTCAGTTGGAAGCCGGCTTCAGATACACAGTCTGAACCCAACCTCCGATACAAGTGTTCGTGACGATTTTCTTGCAAGACAGACAAAAATAAACATTATTCTATACGATGTAAAGAGAACAGGTCTAACAGGGATCTAGAAGTATTTGTGTATACAATTATATCACCGTCGAAATCCCCCGAGAAGTAGTTGGGCTTTATAGAGGGGAAAAAATATTACCAAAACATATTAATGCTTCTCAAATAGACGTGTATTTTCACTCTATATTCTTTTAAAAATACTTTTTATATTTGCTTTATATTAGATATCCTGTGCAATCCACAGTAATAATATAGTGAGGAAAGATTTATTCTTTTGTCTGTAACAAATGAACTCAAAAAGCGATGGCCACTCACAAGTATTTTTCCTTATAAGGAGGTAACAATTTTTAACTAGTTTCAAACATCTTGAGCGCGGATTGACTTATTTTTCCACTCGAAAACTCTCTACCGCGCGGCGACGTGCTTTCTTATAGTTTTTGTCAAGTGCCGGACGTGGTCCAGTTAACGGGTGCTAACGAATACTCAAACCGGAAACTTGGCAACATTTGAATTATACGTAAAAAGTATATAAGTAATTTTTAGGTTATGTTTAGGTTGTATCGAATTGTTATTTACGAATTACAATGCAATGTCAATAAATGACAACTTTTCTTGCCGTTCCAATGTACAGTTAGCGTATTTTAATTATATAAGAAAGATTTAAGTATTTAACAACGCGCCACATGCGAAAAATAAAAACTATTTTGACTACTAGTACTACTGACTAGATCTCATAATACAAGCCTTTATTATTATTATTATTATTTAATCTTCATTGGATAATAATAATACAATCGGCGACTTAACGCAATAAGGCATTCTCAACCAGTCAACCGGAATAAATGTTGTAGACTATAGTGAGGCGATGGAAGAAAGATTAAGACATAAATAATTATGTAGTATTCCTATAAAATAGATATATGTTAATTATACTAAAGATATAGAATAAATATTAATGAATAAATACATATAAATATATATACATAAAATATATAATAAATAAAATATATACTAATATTATTACAGCTAGACAGAGACAGAAAAGTGATCACGCACTAATCTCTTAAACGTGGTTTTATTATCAGCGCGACGGATATGTATTGAAGATTATTCCACAGACGTATAGCGGATACAGTAAAGGAATTGGTTACGAAGCCGGAGTGATGGACGGGAAATTGAAGGGTCAGGTTATCACTTGAGCGAAGGTCACGCTGGTGAGAGTTCCCAGAAACTGAAACCTAGATTTTAAGTATCCTGGAGTATGTGGATCATAAGGATATTAAATAGCAGACGGACAACTCTGACGGCCTTTCTGTGCTTACTTTCGGCTAATTTGTGTGAATATTATATATTTTTATTTTAAGTACGTATCTATGCAAGAAATTGTCTCTCATTCGATTTTAATTATCTAATATTAAATCGAATGAGAGACAATTTCTTGCATAGATACGTACTTATAAATAAATATTTATAATTATAAAATCAAAATAAACTTTATTCAATTATGAATTTATAGAAAGCTCTTTTGAATCGTCCAAATTTTATTCCTACCACCCATTCCGGACTTATTTTTAGCTGATAAGAAGAATGGGCGCAAGAAACTTATCAGCTTTATCAAAAGTATTAACAACATTTACAAAACATTATGTCGTTATCATATAACGTACACAAGTGCTTGAAATTTATACAGGAAATAAATATCGACACCAAGCATTGGCATCATTTAAATAATCATTGACTTTGTAATATCCTTTACTCATTTGCGTTTTTTTAACATGTACCTTCTATCTTATGAAAAGGCAATTCATTACACTATGTGGAATCTTGTTATAAAAATTTACACATTGGCCCATAAGCGAAGCTCTAGTTTTTTGTAGCCTGTACGTTGGTAAAGTCAAGTCGCCTCGTTATCTCGGCTTCAGCTGTAGACTCCGCATATGCTCTCGAGCGCAGCGTGCGGCCACTTCAGTGCGCACGCGCCGCCGCGTGCTGCCGCCATTGCGCCGTTGTTCTATCAATTGCGTTATTAATTTCTTTTCAACCCGCGCACTCAGAGACCACTTGATCTTTAAATTAATTCGAATATCGTACAAAAGGAACATAAAAGTTATGTTATTGTTTTAACAATTGAGCAACGTACAATGAATGTGAATGATATACAATGTGTTTTTATTTTAGACACAAATTTAACGGGGAATTTTCGCATATAGTAAACTTATAATGGAATGTCTTTGGCTTGTTTCTGACGAAATTTAAAAGGTTATACAGAGTGGTTCAATAAAAGGTATCCACATTTTAAAAGTCCGAACCTTGCAAACTAATTGACCGAGTTGTTTCATTTTTGCTAGAACTAGACAAAACAAAACAAAACAATTTTTGTTTTGTCAGATACCAGTGGGGTTATAGTCAGATTTCAAGTGATAATTTCAGTACGAACACATCAATGAGGTTCTACGGCTATGAATGATTTTTTTTAAACTTCTAAAGCCTTACACCGTAATGGTTAAGCCGGTTAACTATGAATGTTAATGGTGACTATTTCGAACACCTACAGTGATATCTTTGAGTTAGATATACGACTTTGAGTCAGGCAGTATTTCCGAGCCGATGCCATATCGAAACCTTCAAAAAAAGAGCATATATTCCCATTTTAAAGGCCGGCAACGCAATGTGACTCCTCTGGTTTTGCGGGTGTCTATGGGAAGCGGTTATTGCATATCCGGTGATCCGTTTGCTCGTTTGCTCTATCCCAACTAATCCCAACTAATATTATAAATGCGAAAGTGTGTTGTTTGTTTGTTTGTTTATTTGTTTGTTTGTTTGTTACCTCTTCACGCTTAAAACTACTGGAACCGATTTCAAAAATTCTTTTCACCTTTGGAAAGCTACATTCTCCCCGAGTAACATAGGCTACTTTTTTATCCCGGAAAAATCGACAGATCCCGACGGGATGCGCAATAAAGGTTCGCTCGAAAACACTACTGCACGATTTTTATGCGGTTTTCATCAATAGATAGAGTGATTCTTGAGGAGTTTTGCGGCATTTTTTATCTCGAAAAACGGATAGTCCCACGGGAAGCGCGATAAAATCTTCGCCACCATAAACCGACTTCCGCGTATATGTAGCCGTGGGCAAAGCTATGACCCTTAACCCTCTATACACCCAATCCCGAAATCCACGCGGGCGAATGCCGCGGGCAGAAAGCTATGTATCCCTATAAAAAAAAAGTCGACAACTGCGTCAATTATTTGCAAGTTATGAACTTTTAAAAGATGGACACATTTTTTGGTATAAAAAAAAAAAACCCCTGTGTATAAAAAAAAATCCAGACATTCTTTGTGTGAAAATGAGTGAGGTCAATTAAGTAGTTCGATATATTTAAAAAGAAAGAATAACGTTTCAGAAATGTAATATATTTATTTATAAATTTGTGAATGCTGGAAGAAATATCATTTGTGAAATAAACAGTACTTCTGTACATTTTGTTTTTAATGTTGCTTGTATTTAAAAGTTTTTAGAGTGGGAGCCATGCTTCGGCACGAATTGGGCCGGCTCGACCGGACTGATACCACGGCCTCTAAGAAAACCGGCGTAAAATAGCGCTTGCGCTGTATTTCGCCGAGTGAATGAGGGTACCGGAGGTCCAACCTCCCTTCTTCCCCTTTATTCCCCATATTCCCTTTTTAAAAGGCCGGCAACGCATCTGCGACTCCACTGTATTGCGGGTGTCCATGGGCAACGGTTTTCGCTTCCATCAAAGTGACCCGTTTGCTGCCCTATATAGTATATATATATGTATATATTGTATATATTATATTATTATCGCAAATTGGAAAAAAATAATGTTAGTACTAATTATAATACAAACTGAAAACCGCCAGTCATACGATTTTAATAATTGAAGTGGGAATAACTTAAAAAAATATTTAATGATTTATGAGGCATATTTTGATGCATATCTTGTCATATTAAAGCGAAACGAATTTTGGGCATTCTCCTTTTCTTTATATATGTTCAGTACACGGCCGGTTGTTTGTGGGGTGGAAACCTCGTCACCCTTAACCAAAACCAAACACCGGGGTGTACTTACGTCCGCGATACGCGGAGCTAATTTTGCACGTATGATTTGCTTAAATCTATTAATAATAGCAAAATCTCACTATAGCAAGTGTCCTCAGCACCTGATCAGCAGCAAGGGGAGGGGCACCCCTCCGTACGGTGAAACTGGCCCAAGCCCAGCTATATGGCGTTGAACCTCCTCAAGGAACACTTGCACACACTCAACATACGCACTATTCGTGATATTATATAAGGGGCCCTATTTAGGCTTTCAAGACACCTTTAACAATTACGATCGCGAGCCGGGAGCACTAATTGTTATGTGCGCACTGTCACCGACCTCTCAATACGCGAGCTGTTAAGCGACTATCATATGCGTGTGTAACGGGAGGGAAACTAACGCAATACTATAGATTTCCGAACATCCCCCCGTCCCGGACCGTTACGAACGGTACGTCAATCTACAGGTAGACGAGAAAGGCTGGTGACCGCCCTCTTTAAGACTGAATCTCCAACCAAGACCTCGGCGAAACGGGGTACGCCATCGGCACCACAAATTATTTTAACTATACGACCTCGACGCCAGAACAAAGGTGGTAGGTTAGTTTCCTTTACCAAAACGAGGTCACCGTTCTTAGGTGGAGTGGTCTTATCGTTCCACTTAACGCGTTGCTGTAAGATGTGCAAATATTCGAATGACCAGCGTGCCCAGAAACTCTGAGACAACTGTTGCAACAGCTGGAATCGCGACAATCGATTGCTTTTGACATCTTTAAATGGATATTCAGGCAAGGCATTAAGAGGTTGTCCGATTAAAAAATGACCCGGAGTTAACGCCTCTAGATCATTTGGGTCGGAAGACAGTGGGCACAACGGTCGTGAATTAAGGACGGCCTCAATTTTACAGAATACTGTATCAAGCTCTTCAAATGTCAAAACGGTCTCACCGATAACGCGCCGCAGGTGAGTCTTGGCCGCCTTCACACTTGCCTCAAATATTCCACCCCAGTGCGGACAAGCTGGAGGACTAAACTTCCAGATTATCCCACGTTGAGAGAGGGTGGTTCCAATGTCTACCTGTCGGTCCGTCAGAAATTTATAAACATCTTTCAAATAATTATTCGCACCCTGATAGTTGGTGCCACAATCAGACCGAATTAATGATGGCAATCCCCTGCGCGATACAAATCTACTAAGCGTAGCTACGAAAGCCTCCGTAGACAATTCTGACACTACCTCTAAATGTACAGCCTTGGTGGATAGACAAACAAATACACACAAAATATGCTTTGTAGCATTTGGCATTACGTAGTCGCGAAGTTTTTACCAAAAACGGGCCAGCAAAATCCGTCCCCACGCCAGCAAAGGGTCTACATTCCGTAACACGGTCTACCGGCAGATCTCCCATGTGCGGTTGCATTGCAGTAGCTTTTAATCTATAGCAAGGTATGCAACGGAAAACAATACTGCGTATAACCCTTCTGGCGGATAAAATCCAAAACTCGCGTTGTAGTATTGCTAACAGAGTATTGATACCAGCATGTGAATTTTTAATATGGCGATCTCTCACTAACAAGTGTACCAAATGCCCGTCTTTAGGTAACAACAATGGATGGCGAGCTCCAAAAGATAACCCTCCAGCATTTCTAAGCCTCCCACCGACTCTGACGAGACCATCTTCATCGAGGAATGGATTTAATCGTGAGATAGCGCCCTTCAATTTAGGATGATCTTCGCGCAATGCGGCTATCTCTGAATGGAAGCTGATGGACTGTACGACTCGAACCCAATGCAGCAAAGCCTCGTGCCGTTCCTCAGGGGTAAGACTCAATGATTCCAATTTATGTTGGGGTCGCCTTACGTTATTATAAAAGCGTCGTATCCAAGCGGTAACTCCCAACAGCTTATCTAAAGTGCTGTACCGGTTTAACAAAAAATCTGAAACTGATAACCCGTAGCTGGCTTTTCCAGAACCAAGCATCGTACTCCTGGTAATGAAACAGGTGGTAGACCTTGACTTTCTGGCCAATTCGACTCCTGACGTGTAAGCCACTCAGGACCCCACCACAGAGGATGTCCCAGTATTTGCGAAGCTTTACATCCTCGAGAAGCGCAGTCAGCCGGATTCAATTCACCGGGGACATGACGCCAAACCAAATCAACTGATGAATTGTGAATCTGTGCCACTCGGTTCGCCACAAATATCTCCAAAGTATGTATTGGAGCCTTCAACCAACACAGAACTATCTGACTATCTGTCCAAGCATAAATGTCACTCAACTCTATAGTACTACCCAAGGTGTACTTTACGTGCTTTAGCAAACGGGCAACTAGTGCTGCTCCACACAACTCCATCTTCGGAATAGTAAGCCGCGTCCGAAGGGGGGCTACTTTGCTCTTAGCCAACACGAGATGCACGGCAGTCTTTCCGGTCATGGTTACGGTGCGAAGGAATACAGCCGCCGCATATCCATGCTCAGAGGCATCTGAAAACCCGTGCAGACTGGCTCTAAACTTTTCAGACGGAAGAAATAATCTAGGCAACGACACCATGTTGAGATCAGGGAGAGATGACACAAAGTTTACCCAATCAGACAGCAGCTCTCCCGGAAGTGGTTCATCCCATGACACTCCAAGTACCCACAGACGCTGCAGAAAACACATTTTGCTAAAAAGGTAACGGGACTTATCCATCCGTTAGGGTCAAACATTCTAGCTATAGTCGATAAAACTAGACGCTTAGTCCAAATCTTTGGAATCATCAGATCTATAGAATATGTAAAGATATCTGGAACTGGCTTATACTGAACACCAAGAACAGTTACAATATTGGGATTGTCAGCATTCTCAAAAAGATGAGGATCTTGTTGGTGCTCCTCAGGCAGACCAACAAGGACTTCAGGCGAGTTGGATAACCATTTTCTCAACTCGTATCCACCTGATTTCATTAAAGCTACCAACTCATTACGCAAAACCAATGCTTCATCCACGCTAGACGCCCCTGTACAGATGTCATCAACGTACACATCATTAATTAAAATATGAGCTGCACGTGGGTAGTTCAAACGCTCCCTCTCTGCTAACTCGCACAAGGAACGAATTGCAACAAACGGACTTGAGGCTAACCCATACGTATTCGTGTTCAGTTCGTAAACCCTAAGGGGGTCGGTTGGATATTCACGCCACAAAATCAGCTGATAACGACGGTCATCAGGATGTATAAGTGTCTGTCTGAACATCATACGAATGTCTGTCATAAGTACAATCTGGTGTCTACGAAAATTGGTAATGACATCTGAGATGTCTTTGTGCAACTTTGGACCCACATGCAAACATTGATTAAGGGAGACACCAGAGGACGTGGATGCAGAACCATCAAAGACCACACGAATTTTGTCAGAACGTGATTTCAATACAGCATGATGCGGAAGGAAGTAATGCTCCACCAAAGTCCAAATCTGATACCGACATATGCCCTAACTTTTCATACTCCCGCATGAAGTCAATGTACTTCCCGCGGAAGACCGGATCTTTACTCATGCGGCGTTCCATTGACACTAGCCTCTTCTCCGCTAGTGTTCTAGATTCGCCCAGAGGAGGTCGACCGACACGGAAGGGCAAGCGAGTCATAAGACGACCAGACTGAAGGCGACCAGTATTATTCTGATAGAATAATTCGCATTCTTCTTGGTCTGGGTCGACCCGTGGTTGGAGTGGAGGTTCCTCCGCTTCCCAAAACTTCTGAAGGGTGTCAGAGAGAGACGACCCTACGATAATGTCATCGTTGATCGGTGGGGAAGAAACATGCTGTACAGGGCCCATTACAACAAATCCGAGGACCGTCTCTACGGCAACCAAACCACTCGAGTGTAATACGCGCTTGTTTCTTAGCAACAATTGCCCTAATACGTCCGCCCCCAGCAGTACATCTACTGGACCTGGGGTATAAAATTTTGGATCCGCTAAAATGAGTCCTGACGTCAAAGATAAAATGGAGGAGTTTATACAGAACAACGGTTGTTTGCCTACTACCGTATTTAACACAATTGCAGATGTTGTGATACTCGGGTAAGAAGGAGAGACAGGATGGAAAGTAAACTGAACTTCTCCAACTAATTTGGGTACTTTCACATCACCAATACCCTTAATCCCTTCTAGATGTGGTAGTATCTTAAGACCTAACTGGTTAACCAATGAAGAAGACACAAACATCCCCTGGGCACCAGAATCCAATAAAGCCCGTGCTTTGATTCTTTCATTCCGCAGTCCTCTAACAATCACAGAAGCCGTCGGCAAAAGAACAGTTTCTGGAGAAAACTGCGGAGTTGTTAATTGTTAACAGGTATGAAGAGGAGGGTTTTCTGATGAGAACGGTCGCTCATAGCGATCAAGCAAGTTCCATCTTGGCTGATACTCACATCGACGCTTTAAGCGAGGATGGTCAACAAAAGGCAGCGAGGCTTTAGTGTCTTCAATAGTGACCCCAAAATGTGTAGATTTTAGTTTATCATTGGGTGTAGGGTGATCTCTAGGGCCCCCGTCCTTACGGGAATCTCGCCGTGATTGAGAACGCCTAGAACCCACTGACTCACCATCAGAGTTAGGTGGATAATATTTTGACCCAGCGCCCCCGCCCGTGCGGGGAGCCTCACTACTCCTAGTTATGGTAGCTTTACCGCCTATGCTCTGATTCACTACCTACACCATTCATATTCATGCACAAAGACGCATGATGCCTACCACCACAATATTTACAAGGATGTGCCTGTGAACACTCACGTTGATAGTGTGAGCCCAAACATGAGTAACACCATCCTCGTTGGCGAGCTATAGCCCTACGACCTTGAATACGCTGGCTTAAAAATTTACTACAGCTGGGTGTCTGATGTCCAAGGTCCTTACAATATACACATTTCGTAGCTCCCTGGACCGCCGAGTACCGCTTAGGCGGTCTTGGTTCGTACCGTCCCGAACGAGGGAGTTTACTTGATGGCACTGGAGGATCTCTAATCCTCACCCAGGATGGGCCAGCTATATCAGAGTTATCCGCTAGCCTACATTCATCTTCCATAAATTTCAAGAGATCTGTGAAAGGTGGTAAGTAGGTGGAGGTATCCCCACCATATCTTTGTTCAAATCGCACTTTCAAATTATCTGGTAACTTACCTAGGACGATATGTAGCAATAGGAAAGACCATTCCTCGACAGGCAGTTTCAAACTGCGTAAAGCATTCATAGCCACCAAAAGCGGATTCAAAATGTCAACCCGTAAACGCAACACACTAGTAACTCGTGGAAGTCCTAAAATACTGGCGACGTGACTGTCGGCCAGTCTCCTCACATTTTGATACCGCCGGGTTACAATATCCATCGCCACTCTGTAATTCTCATCTGTGGGAGCTAGATGCTGAATTTGTTCGCGGGCCTCCCCCTCTAAAACGGTGAGAAGGTAGGCGAGCTTCTGTCCCGGTGTCAGATCATCTCTAGCGTCAACAAGGCTGTTAAATAAATTTGCAAAGCCTTCCCATTCATCTAACCTACCTGAGAAGTGTCTCAAATCAAGAGGTGGTAGACGTGACCACAGAGCGGGTATTGATTTTATTTTGGTGCCTTCCGTATCTACTTCCTTTCCATGCAGAAGGGGCCGAGCGATCTCTGCGATACGGTCACAGAGATCGTAGCATTGGTTGACATCATTTTCGACCTCTTTACAAACGGCTTCATCTATATTACCACTCTTTCTAAAAACAGAGCGTATTGCTCGTCTACAACCGACATGCGAATTGGGAGATCAACGTATCTATTTAACAAAGCCTCCTGTCTATCTGGTCTATCCAACAAGGCTGCGGCTGTAACCAACCATCTCAACTCAGCTCTAATTTTTGCTTTACTGGATAATGCCGTCATTATTTCGAGATAGTATGTAAGACTACGATAAAAAGTAAATATATATATAACTAAATTTTAAATTAAATATAATCGTAAACTATATTATATTGAACGTTTACGTTTGAATATACGTAATTAACAAAACATACATTTTCAAACTCATAAATATTATCTCGAAAAAGAATTATTTTTCTTTTCTACACCAAATAACGCAACAATTTTATTTTAGTAAATAACAAACAAAAAACAAAACAAAAAAAATTCAAATATGCAACGAGGTATGAATATTAATTTTACCATATAAAGGCAACCTTATGTCTTACACTATACGGTTGAACAGCGCATGAGCCGATCTCGCCGGCCAGTTACATTCATATGCGTAATATCTATCAAATTATAAATGAAAGTTCAAAACAACTAAGTTCTTAATCTTAACCCTATGTCGATAAAACACGGCCGTAAATACAATAACAGGCTAAGTTCGTCTAGTACAGGCGTCAAACTGCTCGTGTGACGGCTATTGCGAAACAATAGAACCATGCGCCCTTAGCCATGTGCTTACTTATTACTAATTTATTCTTAATATTTGTTACCCAGAATACAAAAAAAACAAATAAACTTATAAATTAGTGGTAGACACTGGAACAATCAAAGCTACACGACCTAGTAATAGGCAAATCAAACGTGCAGTCCAGTACTAATATAAGCAATAAGTTTTATGAATAAATTAATAAATTTATATTGAATAAATAAACAACTAGCCCAATGACTAGACAAATAATAACTTTTAGTGGTAGAACCACGCTCTGCTACCAATGTTCAGTACACACCGGTAATTTGTTTTGGTTAAGGGTGACGACCCTTAACCACCCACAAACACCGGGCGTGTACTGAACATATATGTTATGTATATTTTATGTCTTTACGTTACCCTAGATCCCATAGCACAAGCATTACAGAGTTTACTTTGGGCTAGGCTAATTGTGTAAGAAATATATTAATATTAACATTTTAACCAATTAAAAGACGCTGAGAAGGTAAGTGACCGAATTCTCTTCAAATATCCACTGGGCTATTATATGTTAGCGCTACGAGAACTGTCTCATTACCATGAAAATAAAAATAGCCATAAATGTCTGACCTGTAATACCTAATAACTTTCATTCAGCGTACAAGGTTATCTAGCTCTTAAATGTGGGCGATAAATCTTATCCTGATAATTAAATGATTGTCCACATTAAACGATTAATTGAAGCTACTGTGAGTTTGTATGTCACCCCATAAATACTACGGCTTACAACAAAAATAAACATACCGAGGGTTGTTTAATAGAGTGGTGACAATACACCCTAATGAAAATGGCCGGCCCACTGTAATTACTGTGCTGAGATGCATTCATCTTACTTAATCAAGTTTACTCGAATTTTTGAAACGTTGTATCAGAGTATGCATTAAATCACGGCTTAGTTAACAAGTTCAAATTACTCATATTGAATTGGCTTAGCCAATTTGATAACGATAATTAAAAAAAAAGATCCTTTCTATCATTGGACTATCTTAATAGTTAGCCTCCATTCAAGCCGTAGGGCCCTTAGGGTGTGTCCATAAATTACGTGAGATGTTTAAAGGGGGGAGGGGGTCGAGTCAAATTTCACCTAATCTTGCAATTAAAACAAAAAAAAATTATACTATTTTGGTCAATTTAATCCAGATCACGCTTAAGATTTAATCTTAAGCGTAATCGAATAATACGATTAAGATCATTCACTAATTCGTTCGAAAGAAAATAATTTCACTCGTACTTCGACGTTATACATCTACTGACTGTCAAACCAACATATTTGTTTTATACCAAATAATAAATACTTTGTTGTAAAATTTTTATTACACTTTAATAACTCTCAGCTATATTGACTACTAGTCTTAACTAGTCGTAAATAAAAGCACG
Source organism: Scirpophaga incertulas (assembly GCA_036419045.1). NCBI lineage: Eukaryota > Metazoa > Arthropoda > Insecta > Lepidoptera > Crambidae > Scirpophaga > Scirpophaga incertulas. The sequence goes on along the minus strand of CM071633.1, from coordinate 27,702,762 downwards.
AAGCAAATTTCTTTTTTCTTTTTACAATAATCCAACGCGTAAAGAAACCTACAGTTTGAAAAATCTCACGTGAGATTGGGGATGGGGGAGGGGATTAAATAAAATCTCACGACATCTCACCAGGGGGAGAGGGAGTTATACTTTTGTGAGTGACACGCACGGCTGTCGGCGCTGGCTGGACCACTGTCTTATCACTAGTGCCGCTCGACATATTGTGACAGACATTATCCTATGTCATTAATATGTAATATTAATTTAATTTAGCCTAAGATTAGTATACCTGCTTTTTGTTTAAATAAAATAGTATGGGGTGTTCGTAACTCGACACAGATAGGCGAATATCAAAGTGTATGTCATGATAGACTGCGTAATATTGATTTTCCGACAGAATTGAGAAGTTGCTAGGAGAGTGTGTGTTGTAGTAGAAGTCATAATGAGGGATAGAAATTTAAGAAAACACCTCACGTAATTTATGGACGCCCCCTTATGGCCAAGCCTCAGACTGAGTTTAGTTGGTAGGTCACGCGGCCGGACCGCTCCTGTTGCGTGCAGTCCAACATAACCTCCGTGACACTTGCCGTTGCGGGGGTATCCTGTGTACGTTTCGTGCCCCTTGATGGATTCTCAGCCTTCTCAGATTCTACTGAGGAAAAAAAAATAGGCAGACACTAGGTGTGTGTCTGCCTATTTTTTTTACATACATACATAGTTCATATTCAAATTGCACGATATTTGTTTTTCTAATTAATCATTTATGTAATGTATTGTTATATAATTCGTTCTTTTTAGCGCTACTGTAAGTATGTACTGAACAATAAGGAGGTGCCTGTCTCTCATAACACAGGGAAACCTTAATGGAAACGGATGTACAATAATAAACATAAATTAATTTCGTCGATCGTAATACGAGTATATCTACGTTTTAAGAAACATTTTTATTACATAATAATATTCAATTTTTAATTATTTCAATATGAAGTTTAAATGTTATTTAAAAGATGACAATAATTCGAGCTGCATCGGGACTATTCGTTTGCCTTTTAGAGAAATGGATTATTAAAAAAAATTATAACCGACCATATAAGTTACATTCGATGATCAATTTTACTAACTTTCTTTTTTGCATACATTAAACAAATGCATACATTTATTATTTTTTAAATAACATGAATGAACTTAAAAATTATGAGCATGACTCAACTTAAAAAATAAGAGCAAAAATTCATAAAATCGGATCGTCAATTGTTTTTTTGTAGAGAATGTATTATTAAATTAATTTTTGACTTCGCTTCATTGATAAAATAATCAATATTTCATAGATTAAATTTTGTACATAATATTCAGTACAAACATTAATAAAACAACTGTTCTCTTCGAGCATCGAGTTTAATCATGTTTAATTACATAACCTTACTAAGCCACTCGTTTATATCCATACCTTAGTTGGTTAAAAAGTTAACTTATATAGTTAAGGATTACTTGAACGATAACCATGCTTGGGTAATCTCACTAGTTACGTAGCCAAATATGTTGAACATAGTGAATAACACATATGAAACTATAGCTTTTATATATATAACTAGCGACCCACCCGGCTTCGCACGGGTGCAATGATGAAACTAAATACACTGTAGAAAAACTGTGAACGTTGTATATAATCGATTGCAAAGTAAGCGAAAAATTGTAATTATTTACGACATCACATTAGAAACCTCAAAAATAACAGTATTTCTCCACTATTTAATGGATGTGATTATACATATAAATCTTCCTATATATAAAATAGATACATACAAATGAATGACTTATACATATAAAATAGATTGCATACAAATGAAATGAGAATGTTACGATGGATGTGTGGTGTGACAAGGATGGATAAGATAAGGAATGAGTACATAAGAGGAAGCCTGAAAGTAGCGCCAGTGGTAGAAAAAGTGAGAGGAAGTAGATTAGCATGGTTTGGACATGTGATGCGGAGGGATGAAAGTCATGTCACAAAGCGAATGTTGAATATGAAAGATGATGGATACACGGGCAGAGGAAGGCCGAATAAAAGATGGATCGATTGTGTGAAGAATGATATAAGAATGAAAGGAGTAAGCATGGAAATGACGGCTGATCGAGAGGAATGGAAGGAAAAGATCTACTGCGCCGACCCCAGATAATGGGAAATGGGCAAGAGGATGGTGATGATACATATAAATCTTCCTCTTCAATCACTCGAATTTTTTAAAAAAACCGAAACAAAATCCGTTGCGTAGTTTTAAAGATTTAAGTATACATAGGTATATAGGGGCAGAAAAGCAACTTTGTTTTATGCCATGTAGTGTAAACTTGTTTAAACTTGTGAAGGAAGTTGAGTTCAAACTATGTATCTGATACCAGCTTCTAATTGACGACTATGTGAAAATACAAGAAGAAAAGAAATCATCCTTGCTTGTTATTCCCAGTACAAGGTGAACCACTTGCGTTGCATCTTTGACAAAATCAAAATCAAATAAATATTTGATTTTGTTTGGTTTGATTTTGTTATAAACAGTTCCTCAGAGTTGACAAAAAACTTTTTTTATCACGTTTCTATCAACTTACTTTGTTGTACTGGTGGAACTTTGGTATCGATTTTAAACTACTTCAGTGCCTCGATACTATAAAAATATTTCAGAATTGGAAAATAATGCAATGTTTGTTTGTTACATATTTTGTACAGTTTATGCGATCTTATATTATTTTTAAGACTAAAAAGTAATAAATAATAACAATTACAAAGACAGTTTATTTAAAGTACTATTTTCTTTCGTCTTCTTCGTAGGTACGAGTATGGCCTTGGTAGAGATAAATTCATTTGTAGTGATTTTAATTTATGTTCATTAGAAGTATAATAACTTCGACAAATATTTTCAAATTGATAAATTAACACGAGAAATAAATATAAGCTTGTAACGTGTTGTTTTTTTACTATTGTTTTCAGCACAATTTAATCATCAAAATGCTTTTAATTTCATCATTAATTTACAAATTTAATTCTTGTTTACATATTCTATTAGGATTTTGTGACAGATATTTATTTTCTTTTGTTAACCTTTTAAGTGAAAGTAAGAGTGAAGGGATCGGAACCTGTACAGCCTCAGCATAAGTGCAATTTTTTTGTCCTAATTTATATTTCATAAATTTTACTTATAACAAGATGGACATAGGGACAAAACATTTAGTTTCTGTATTCATTTAATCAGCATACAGATGGTGTTGAGTCTGTGATAGGAGTTTTAGTTGGAATTGTAATTTAGAACTTAAATTTCAATATACAGATCTATGGTTGTAGGGATTTGATAGGGTGAAGCCATAGACTGTCATAGAAAACCTTAACATATTTTCATAACTAATATATACCTAATATTATCTATTAGGAGTTTACTTAAAACAAATTCTTTCGTTTTTTTATTAAAATAAGTTTTCGTTTCTTTCTCCTTGTTGGACAATTCCGCCTTTTGTTCACTCTGTGATATTTCCAATTCGGAACGTGACGGCTTGATCTATGGTGATCCCTCCATGGCTATTTATTGGCTATTTCGAGTCATGGCTGTCATTTTGACGTCGGCGAGGAGGACGCGAAGGATGGGTCTTTCGGCGTTCCTCTCCTGGCGGATGTGCCGCTTTAGGCCTCCGTGAAAACAAATTTCACATTTAACATTTTCTTTTATAATATGTCTTCTTTTTAATATTTTTTAAGTATCGGCGTAATGCCTTAACTAATAGTTTCGTGAAGCAATCCCAGTTAATGGTGAGTTGTATTTTCATCTTTTGTTTAACTTTAAAGATTTCCACATGTTCGTGGGATAGAATTTTCATGTTTAATACATTGTTGTAGGGTTCACGGTATACCTCGTAATCACCACAAATATAGGGCGTTTGGGCCGTTTCATCCCAACGGGACTTCATGCACCCAGCCATGCGGTGATGTAGGTGGTCTTGCTTATCAACGGAAATCCCTGCCATCACCGATGGTATTCCAACTTATAAGGTGACCTCTTACCATTCTTACTATATTACGTGTGTGAACCACCGTATTTTGGACGAATTAATTTTTCTTGTGTGATATTCACCTTGGGTGACGGATGGAGGATGGCTCAGCTCAACTGTGAACTTTTAAATGTGTAACGTGTGCAACCTACCGTGCCCATTGATTTGGTGGACTAATATATAATATATTTTTTCTTTTATTGATTTGTATTTACATGTATCTTTTGTAATGTAATTATAAACTTACATATATAAATTTCTTGGTTTAATTTTATCACCTAACCATTTGAAGGTCTGTTTGTATTTATGTGGAGGCGCCCATATCATTAATCCTAAATATCTACATATATCACCAGGTCGGTTCGATTCCGATAAGGATTATACCCACACCCTGATCTTAGCCGGCAAATTCTCTTTTTTTAAATACCATAAATAGAACGCTACAAGCTCCGTTTCAGTGAACAGGCTGTAAGAACTACACGCCCATAAAAGATATGGGGAAATGTAGAGCAAAGCTCCAAAAATAAGAAAGTTTCACAAAGTGTTAACAATTGTTCTTATGAAAAATGGCTGTTAAAGTTTACTAATAATGACAATAATTTCTGTGCATCTAAGTGGTCTTTAGCTGCATTTCTCATTGTGCAAATAAAGATTAGACTCAGTTGGTACACTCCAAGCACACTTCAATTAAATTACTTAAACGAGCACTACGCGTTGGATCTATATCCCCTTGCACGCCTTATAAAGGACTGTGTCTTATAAAGTGATAATAGGCGACATAATATGGATTAATTTCAATAGTTATGTTGCAAAATATTTTGACTACATCAAACAAAACAATGATATAATGTGAACTTGCTTAAACTTGTAAAGGAGGTTGGGTTCAGATTATGTATCTGAGGCCAGATGCTAATTTACGATTCTGTAAAAATACAGGGAGAAAAAAGCTCTTGCTGCTTGTTTTTCTTGTTGGTTCTTTCCAATGTTATCTTTGTTTTTTCGATCCCATTCGTCATGTCGTATTTTGCGTTCTAATTTTAATCTGACTCTTGATATACCGCCTCGAAATACCAATTTCTTTTCATACTCATTTTCAGCTTATGCGGTCCGGTTATGGAACTCTCCCTGAGAGTATTAGTAAAGCACGAACGCTGCAGTCCTTTTAGAATCAAGTACATGTTCACTTACTGTATAAGCTTCCTTATCTTAAACTAGTTATGGCCTATTTTCCTGTCCAATTACTGCACCCATCCTCTATTTAAATCTCCTTTTAGTACTTCCCGGGTCGAAGGTTGCCGGGAAGAGATTGCTGTTTAGCAATAATGTTCTATTATTTATTATAGTGTTTGTATAGACAGCATGGATGTGTATATGTATGTAGGTATTTATTCATATATATAAACGAATATGTATAGTGTAAGCGTATAATAATTAAGATGTAAAGAAAACGAAAACATGTCTTGTACCTTAGCTTAATCTATTTTGGAAATCCCTCTGTCTGAGACCCACGATACAGACTTTTAGTCTAGTGTGGGAATCACTATAAATGTTATAGTTAAGTAAGGTTTTTTGGTAAATAAATTTATTATTATTATGTAGCTTAAATCACGTATCTTTATAAGACACGGTCCTTTATAAGGCTTGCGCGGGGATACAGATCCAACGCGTAGAGGCCATTTAAGCGAAATTTAATGAAAGTGTGCGTGGAGTGTACCAACTGGGTCTAATCTCTATTTGCACCATGAAAAATGCAGCCAAAGACTATACCTAGTTAGATGCACAGAAACTATTGTCATTAGTGGTCAAAACGTTTGTGGCCTATTGCATTTCGATTTAGGTGGTAATGAAAACCGGGCTATGGAAGAGACTCCAGTCACCTGCCTTCTCAAAGCCTCCTAATTGATTTAAATATGGCAGGTGGTGACTCGCCGCTCACTAAAATGGGCCCTCCAAAACAGCAGACCAATATTGGTGCGAAAGAGCAACATTGGTGTGAACGGCTAAGGGTGTAGAGAGGTGTGTCTGCGACAGCGATCGAGACGCCGTCGGCGTTATGACATTATTACACTTCCACCCTTCGAGCATTTGCTCTTGCGACTCCACTCTGTCCGGCTGGTTAAGGCAAGACAGAGGCGGGTGGCATACGCCCCCCTGAAGCACATCGGTACCCCCGGTGACGCAACTGACAGCTCGCCCACAAGCTGCCCTGAGGGAGACTGACTGCACTGATGGGCATTTATGGCAGTTCAAGGGGCATTAAATGCCCCACCAGCGGGCGATGGGGTCGTCCACTTCCCTACGCCATTATTATTATTATTATTATTATAATAAGGCCGCCTCTTGTACGAGTACATTTGCTATTTGTTGTTTCCTTTTTTTGTCTATGTTCTTGTTTTTGCTATATATGTTATATATTTCAGTAGATTGTATTATCTATATTTTAAGATATATATTGTAAACCATACATTGTAAAAGATTGAAAGAGGAGTTAGAATATATACACATTCCGAGTTTTTTGTCTAGCTCATGTTGTTACATTTTTTTTTCCTATAAAGAGGCAAACGAGCAAGACGGGTCACCTGATGGTAAGTGATTCACCGCCGCCCACGTCACCAGCGACGCCAGTGCGTTGCCTACCCTTCAGGTAAGAATATGCTCTTTTTCTTAAATAACCCAATGTCGCAATTGTTGGGGAAGACAACTGATGGCAACGAGTTCCAGATATTTACTGTGCGTGGCAGAAAACTGTTTTTAAAACGCATTGTAGTGGAACGCCAACCATCCAGATGGTGCGGATGATAGTTCCGGCGAGACGATCGGTTGCGAAAATCAGCGGCTTCTATTAAATTGAACAACTCCTCGGAACACTCCCCATTGTAGACTCTGTAAAGTATGCATAGGAAGATAGATCCCTACGCAGTGCCAAAGGATCGGCAAGTTCAGGATCGTCGACAATACGAGATGCCCTACGTTGGATTCGGTTAAATGGAGATAGCTGATAACCCGGAGCCCCGGCCCAAAGGTGGCAACAATACTCCATGTGAGGCCGCATCTGTTTATATTTAAAAAATACTTTGTATAAATTATATAGTTTCAAAAGCACGTTTTATTCGTTGTCAATTTTTATTATAAAAAAAAAGTCCCCTGTCATAGCCGCCGGTACACAGCGGGGTATCGCCGATCCGTCACGCGCTATCGACGCCACTTGTGCTCTTCCCGTCATGACACCCTGGTACATTCTAATTGCTAGACGACTCGAGTGTGGGGTATTTTTCATTAATTGGGTTTATAATTATTCAAAAAACGGTCAATTGTGAGTCGTACTCGAGCATCGAGGGTTTCGTATAAACAAGATTGTAACCTCAAACAAAATGTGATGGTGAATAGCAAATAAACGATATTCGGATTTTTTCCTTTACTTGCGCTGTAAAACTCTTGCTTATTCATTTAAGTACACATAAAACTTTAATAAAATACTTATCGCCACATTTTGGACAAATTACACAATCGCTACTTTGTGATTCTGATTGTAGCCTATGTGTTATTCTGATGATCCAAATTGACGACTCTGTATCTATTTAATACAGGGAAAAAAACAGCTCTTGCTGAGTTTCTTGCCGGTTCTTCTCAGTACAAGAGATAGATAGATAGATTTGCGAACCGATGGCGTAGCTTTTCGACTTTCACAAGTGCTTGTAACAGCCTAGACTGAATAAATGAATTAGAATTTGAATTATATGCTACATTATTGTAGTTTCATTAAAATGCATTCGTAGTTTTAACGTGAATGTAACAAACATCCATCCATACAAACTTTTGCGTTTATAATATTTGTAGGATTTTCGTTAAGTAACAAATATTTTACAAAAGTTTTTTTTTTGTTTATTTGGTATTTGTTTATTATTTGAAACATACACAAGATTATTGCTAATTATGACTACAAAACAAATAAAGATAAGCACGGCGTAGTTAAAGAGTAGTAAGAGCGTCGGTGGCGCTGTGGTCTCGGCACTGGTTTGTGCGCCGCATAGAATCGGGAGGCCCGCGATCTAATCCTCACCGTGTACCAATGTGTTTTTCGTTCCGAATTTCATATGTACATATATCCGACGCTCCTACGGTGAAGGAAAACATCGTGAGGAAAACTGCGTACATCTGCGAAGCGATTCAAAGGTGTACGTAGTCAACCAACCCGCACTGGGCCAGCGTGGTTCACTAATCGCCCTAACGTAGTTAGGGTAGGCTCGAGCCCCTCGGTGGTGACGTATATGAGCTGTGATGATGACGGCGTAGTTTCAAATATTAGTGAACACGGCATGCACAAGTTTCACAGTAAGACTATCACATAAACTAACAGAATAAACGCTTATTTATCAAATTCATCGAGGGCTCTAAAACGGCTAATGTTACTGAGGCTAGAGAACATGAGAAAATGTCATGAAGTTATTCTTAAACAGACTAATAATTTTGTTATTCGTGTAGGTACGCTATGGTGAGTTTTTTTTAACGAATATGAAAATTTGACATTTGCAAAGGCCGAAGAGCATAGTGAAACACTTTCTTTATAGTGATAATCTTATATTGAACTTATTTGTTTTGCCACATATAAAAATCTTGCTAAAGCAATTAAATAATAATTAATGTTGCCAGCAACAACATTAACGCTTTGAGATCACGCGTCTCTCATTAATGCTGATTCGGTAAAATATTCCGGCGGCTGTCTCCAGACCCTTGTGCAGTAAACCATATTTACACAAAAATTATAACGAGGTGCCCTCGACACGCCCTCTGCGGCGGTACCAACATCTCGCTATTATCGCTACATAAAGCGAAGAAACCCTGAATGCTGGAAAACCACTCACCGCCATTTTCACGCAAATTAAAAGCCGCAAACGACTATAGGCTAGAAACCTGGGCGCTAAAACATTCACGGAGGCCGCATTCAATTGCTCAAGCGAATAGTGCCCGGGGCTTTAATTAGAGCCAGCCCAGTGTCTGTGGTCGTTCTTTATTCAAACTGTCTTTATGTTCGCCTCCTTTGTGCTTGTTTAAGTGCTGAGGCAAAGGGAGTTAGCGTCTTTGTTATTTGAGTTTGTTGATGGGAAATTTATTACCCTTAGTAAAAAAAAAATAAGGTCTGTAGTTTGTGCCCTTTCCAGTAGTAATATTGGATACAATATTTCTTATCATATAATGAAGATACCTTTAATAATAACAACTCAAACTTTATCCGACTAATAATATAAACGTGACAGTTTGTATTTTTAGAATTGTACTACTAAATGAAACTTTACAAAAATATAGCTTACTGGCGACCCGCCCCGGCTTCGCAAGGGTGCAATGGTGACACTAAATACACTACAGAAACTGTGAACGTTGTATATAATAAATTATTCTAAAAAAATACTACATATAATAAGAAGTTGAAAAATTGAAATCATTGAATCAAACACGTGGGGTGCTTGTGATAAGCCGGCCGGTACCGCCACAAAGGCTACGTTCCGCAAATTTGAATTCTGTAAAATCTTCCAAAAATATTCATTTAAATCATATGCTGTAAATGGCCATATAGATATATGACGAAGGACCCTCCTTTGAGGGAGTTGACATCTTGATAGCCACGAAATAACAACGCGCACAGCTTCTGAAACAGTTGTATTTGCTAACTACTAACTTTAATTACAAAAATAATCAAAAATCGCTAGGATGATTTCGGATTTGAAACGCAGTGAATTTGGTACGGAACAAGTATGACAACGTAACTCGACGACGCCTCCAACAAGAATGAATTTTAAATATTCGGCTTTCCGCAGAACTGAACGTTCAATGTATTTAAAGTATTTAATTGGATAAGAATTAATGCTGTATTGGTTAAATTCCCTTAGAAAATTAGTCATTATTTGTCGCATAAAGTAAATGAGAAAAAAATGATGTTGTGGGATACCCATAAGAGATATACCATCGCAGAATTTTCTGAAGACCTTTTCAACGTGTACAATACTTAGTATAGTATTTTGATTAATCACGCAGGGTTCAGCCTGCGTTTGCAATGTAAGCGGAAATACTGTAATTATTTACGACATCACATTAGAAACCTTAAAAATAACAGTATTTATCCACTAATTAATGGATATTATTATTAGAGATCGGATAATCGGATGCATATTTACCTAAAGTTAATTTTTGGCTCACAAATTATGGAAGCGGCTTTTTAAATTACATTTTGTTAAATAAAAATACCGGGAAAATACGGGACTGCAAATTTAACGTAGTGATATTGTTTGAAAATTACTAAATTAGCACGTGGTATTTATTTTCAAAAGACCGAGAGTCCGGATTCATATTCATATTACCGACTAGTTTACATTACCAAAATGTTCTACAGTACCGGAATTCCGGATTTTTATTTATAAAAATAAAATAAAAAGACAGTTCCATACTTTGTCAAAAACTAAATTAGGTAAATAAATAAACATCCGGCTATCCAATTCCGCGATCCCGGGATTTTTATTTAACAAAACAATAAAAAGCCGTTTCCATACTTTGTCTTAAACTAACTTTAGGTAAATATGCATCCGATTATCCGATCTCTAGTTATTATACATATAAACCTTCCTCTTCAATCACACTATCTATTAAAAAAAATGCATCAAAATCCGTTGTGTAATTTTAAAGATTTAAGCATACATAGGGATATAGGGACAAAGAAAGTTACTTTTTTTTATACTATGTAGTGAAACGCCAGAATAACACATAAGCTACAATTTATAAAGACATAAGTCACGCTATTTTAAGCTACTTGAAATACTAATCCTGCGCAGACGAAGTTGCGGGCACTAACTAGTTGTAAATATTTGGATACATAAAATGAAGGAATTATTACTTTTGCTTGTTTAATGCATTTAATGCCCCTTGACTGCCATAAATGCCCCATCAGTGCAGTCAGTCTCCCTCAGGGCAGCTTGTGGTGAGCTGTCGGTGAGTTGCGTCACCGAGGGTACCGATGTGCTTCAGAGGGGCGTATGCCACCCGCCTCTGTCTTGCCTTAACCAGCCGGACAGAGTGGAGTCGCAAGAGCAAATGCTCGAAGGGTGGAAGTGTAATAATGTCATAACGCCGACGGCGTCTCGATCGCTGTCGCAGACACACCTCTCTACACCCTTAGCCGTTCACACCTATGTTGCTCTCTTCGCACCAATATTGGTCTGCTTTTTTGGAGGGCCCATTTAGTAAGCGGCGAGTCACCACCTGCCATATTTAAATCAATTAGGAGGCTTTGAGAAGGTAGGTGACTGGAGTCTCTTCCATAACCCGGTTTTCATTACCACCTAAATCGTAATGCAATAGGCCACAAACGTTTTGACCACTAATGACAATAGTTTCTGTGCATCTAACTGGGTATAGTCTTTGGCTGCATTTTTCATGGTGCAGACAGAGATTAGACCCAGTTGGTACACTCCACGCACACTTTCATTAAATTTCGCTTAAATGGCCTCTACGCGTTGGATCTGTATCCCCGCGCAAGCCTTATAAAGGACCGTGTCTTATAAAGATACGTGATTTAAGCTACATAATAATTAAATAGTTATGTCATGTGTTCATATGCCATATTCTTTTATATCACGTATCAGTTGATTGTCAGAAAATGCCTTAGGCAGTAAGTCCGCTATTGTACACGTTGTGTAATGAAGTGTTAGTAAATTAATAAACAAGATTTTGATATATTTTAGTTAAAGTGCGTTGTATAAAAATCAAACAGTTCTATTATTTGAATTGACCATTAGAATATCCCTCATTTCTATTCCCGTAAAACGCAACTTTTGTTTTAGGTTCTGTGCAGAGTGACGAAGACTTCCCGAGATGCAACTCGACGCCAACCAGTCACAATTTCGAAGCTTCCGACGTTGATGACGACATTTCCGTGGGTGATAATCGTAGCGACACTTCTACACCAAAAAGAATTGATGATTCCGAAACCTCGAAGAAAGTGATAGAAGACATCGATTGCCCGTCTCCCGAACATAACCACAATAGAATATCCCACTCAAATTTCAATTCGCCGTTCAAGGAGGACGAAAACGAATTTGAAAATAGAACAGAAGAACGAATGAAGTATTATGACTCTAGTCTATTCCATCTATACAGGCCAGAGCGAGATGGCAATAAAGAAGAAAATGAAAGTGGTTCGGCTTTTGGGCGCATCGGAGGGCCTTTGACAGAGAGCTTATATAGTAGGTCTATGGATTTGACGAAAAGCACATTCCAGACGCAGCTTCTGGCTGGGTTTGCTGCTACGGTGATGGCTGGCAATACTCACAGGGATTCGCAGGAGTCAAGCGGTATTGTTATAGGCAATAAATATATCTGATGGTCTTTTTGCTTTGCTTTTGTTTTTTGATTCATAGACTTAATAAAAAATATTTATAGTAAGATCGATTTGTTGATAACAACCTAGGAACAGATTAGTTTGTTAATATTTTGGCTGTAAAACTCACAACAGAGGTCCAATTGTGCTAATTACCTATGCAATTGCGCTATGAACCAGACCAAATCCGTTCCGTAACAAAAACGCTGTCACATCACAAACGCAACGTTGCACACTCGATGCGTTCCAACTTGGGTCAAACGTCCGTGTCAAAGAATAGCGCTTTAAGCCGAACTTGAACCAAAATGATAGTCAAAATATCGTTTATACGTTTTGCATGGATAATTTGTAAAATTTATAATTGTTACAAATTGATTATATCTAAGATAACGATAAAGAAAACAAACATGCGATTCTATATTTGTGTCCATGGATCGTAAGGTTTTTGCTTTGGTAAAGACTATTGCTTTAGTAAACGGATATCGCTACTATGTTACCAAATCCAAACTTCAAGCATTGAAGTTAGTGTAATCGGGCTGCAGATCACCAGCCACCGACGCGAACGAGTGCGCCGAGCTCAGGGCGCAAGCCGCGACGGCGTCGCACCGCGTTCACTCACGCGCAGCTCGCCTACCTCGAGCGCAAATTCCGCTGCCAGAAGTACCTGAGTGTGGCCGACCGCGGAGACGTCGCCGATGCGCTAAGCCTCAGCGAGACCCAAGTCAAGACATGGTACCAGAACAGACGGTGAGATTCTTTTTTTTAATTTAGATTGAGTCTGAAGTACTTTTGTGTCTGATTCTGACTTCACTTTTTTCTGAGGCATTAACATTATCACTATTAAACTTTGGTACTCGTAATACAGAACTTATATTAATACATTATAATTTATTATAGTTATAAATATCGTTTTCCCTCGTAGAACGAAATGGAAGCGACAGAACCAGCTGCGCTTAGAGCAGTTACGCGCGCAGGCCGCGAGCGGCGACCGTGAGCTCTCTGCGCACGCGCTGCCGCTCGCCTGCGCGCTGCTGCCTCCATACCCCGCCTATATGCACTGCCATCTGTAGTTACACTGAAATAAAGCAACTAAAAGTGGTACATGCAAGCAACATTCAGAGCGAGTCTGTCGTCCGTACGGTGCGTGCTACGAAACTGCTACATGAACAGCGTAGCAAACTGTGTGTGGAGTCCGTCAAACAAAGAAATTGCTACAATATATTTTGTCCTTAGGCGCGTAGATTACGTTCTACGGTTGCGCATAATCTGTGTTGTATCGCTATAAGCAGTGCCGTTTGTGAATTTTACAAAAGCAATTTTAACTGAATTACCGTGTTAAAAATAGCGAAGTTAGATGTGTGAAAGTGTTGTTTCAGTGTCATTACACGCCAGGACAATGAATTGTATTTGCGAAGAAAAGCAAATGTTACATAAAAAGTTACAGACGTAGTTTTATAAAAGGTACGAATTTGTTAATTTGGAGATTATTTTCAATTATGCTACTCAATATTAACGTTTTTCATATTTAATTATTGACCAAAAAAGTAAACTTTTATAAAAAAAATCTCACACATATCAATAGTCAGTAAACTAGGAAATGATGTAAATGAAATGAAAAATGTAAAGTTCAGGGAAATTATTTTTTGGTTTTTCAATTTTAGCCAATTAATTGTAATATTTTGTCGAGAAAATTAGAAGCTATTTTTGAGATTCAAGTGCATTCAAAATTATGCTGTAGAAAATAAAAAATGTAGTTTCTAGAAGTCTTAATATAAAAATTTTTGTAACGAATAGAAATAAATGGCATTTTCAAATTTAAGGTCATTAAGAGTTAGTCCCGTAATATGCAACAAAAGGCTATTCGAATTTGAATCTACCGCATATATAAATAAAATCTATTATAAGTCTTTTTTATACATTGATAATTTAAATCGATGTTTGTGTTATATATTGTTAATTATTCGTTAATTAGGTCTGGTAATGCAACATGACTGAGACAAGTCTCTCTTGAAGTGAAGTTTTATTCGAACTTTGAACAAGGGCAGAAAGTTACATGGTAAATGAAAAAAAAGCTTTCCTACATTAAATGTAATATTATCAATAGAGAAACTATAACAAATTAATTGGCAATTTTTTATTACTTACTGAAATTACGTGGCTTCATCTTTAATGTAAAAATACAGTGTATTAGACTGACCCGCGATCACGCCGTAAATATGTTGCCGTATCTTCAAAAGTTATAATCCCAGGAACTGACTTACCTTCACAATATTTCTCAGCTAATCGTTTTAATGAATACAGAACAAAAAAAGTCAAACAGCCAATTGTCGCCTTTTCATATCCATTTTTACCCATCATGAGTTACATTTGCTTATATCTTGCACTAGGCTAGTAATGATCGTCTAATACTCTTGTTCGTAGCATTATTAAATATATTATTTAAATATATAGCATTATAACTTTATTTAATATATCGTCTTCCTTTTTTTCTTCTTTTTTCGTCTCGTCCGGATGCTGATCTTATTTTTTTCCCTCTGGAGAGGAGAGGCCGAGAATCCTGATGGATACCACCGCAAACCAAGTGCCATGCTGATTATGTCGGACTCCTGACTAATCGACCCGACTAAAAACACGGAGACTTTTTTTTTTTTTTATTCCCCTGAGGAAAATGCCTTAAATTGCATACCCCGGCTGTGGCGAGCCGGCGGTTATGTGGGGCTCTCCTCCCCAGAAGGGGGAGGCCTTTTTTTTTTTTTTTTTTTAGGGTGAGGCCTACCCTCTAAAAACCTCAGAGATGGCCTTCCTCAGGCATGTAGGGAGCCCCCGGGAACATCAAGCCACTTCCGGGTACCCACAGCCTCCCTTGCCTAGAGGGGAGCCCTCCTCGGGGGAGGCTACACTACCTCCCCCGGTTTCCTCCACCGACGACGCCCCCCGGCCACGGAAGGGGCGTGGTCCATCCCGGGTCGCCGTAGCGGTCGCGACTACCTCGCGCCCGCCGGCGACCCGCGAAAGACCCGGAGACCTACCGACTAAACTCAACCTGAGCCGTTGGTCCTAATGACCCTATGGCATGACGTGGCAAGAAAGACCGCACCTCAGGAGAGGCGAAGTCAGCGCTGCCCAAATGGTTCCGGCCTATGTTCATGGTAACTTACTCGTGGCTAAGCAGAAACCTGCCAAGAAGGGGGATACTACCGCATTCATCTATAAACACGACGTCACGAGAGCTACAAGTTGTGAACATTTACGTGACCAGCGCATTGTACAAAGTAATACCGCTATCGGGTCGAGGCTGGTTCTTCATTTACTGTTTCCATCATTGAAGGCTGTTGTGGCCGGTGA
This sequence comes from Scirpophaga incertulas, assembly GCA_036419045.1. Lineage (NCBI taxonomy): Eukaryota > Metazoa > Arthropoda > Insecta > Lepidoptera > Crambidae > Scirpophaga > Scirpophaga incertulas. Next base: position 27,687,032 of record CM071633.1, on the reverse strand, counting down.
GTGAGCTGCAGCTCGTGACTCAGTACCGTTAATGCTGATGGTGCGTTGCTGATTGCTTCCGTAGCGAAAGGCTACAGCAATTATAAAATTAATTTCCGACTCTTCTTAAACCACACTGTCAAGCGATCTATGGTGTTGTAATTATTCCCTCGAACCCCCCTTTTTGGGTGATGGTAGAATGTACTATCCTTATTTCTAAGTTAAGCGCCAGCAAAATACATTCTATTTTCACAGAAAGTGAAGAAAATTTAAAGTTTTCTTGAATAACAAATCGGACAGAAAATTGTGCAATAAATATTTGTATATAAATTAATATAAGTAGAAAATAATATTGATAATTTATCTCCCTTATTTAGTGATCGTGATCTCGTGTAGTAGGATGTAGTTATATGAACATTAATTTAAGTAGTGTTAATGTGAATAGAAGTGTAGTTACAAAGTACTTACTTGTATGTAATTAAGTAAGTTTTAATAAGAAACACAACCAATATGATAATGTTGAAATGGAATTTAGTATAATAAACAAACAATTTGAATAAAATAATTTCGAAATTCACACTGTCTTTCAATATTCCACTTTGTCGGTCGTTGTAAACGAGCAATCATTCCAATTTCGCTTCAATCATGCAAATGTTTTGGCGCCATTTCGAATGGCTTCTGTCAATTGCTGTCAATTTGCATCTCTTAGCAACTTGCTAACAATCCACTTGATCCGGCAGCCGCTGCAGCGCTACAAACTAGTGTAAGTTTAAACCTGTATTTTCGTGTTAATGAACACAAGACTTAAATTATTTTTATTATGTATTAGAAGGAAATGGAGTTATGGATTTAAAAATTGAAAAAGGAGAAAATATACTATAAAGCTTATGTTATGTATATATATATATACATATAATATATATATATATATATATATATATATATATATATATTAACAATCATGAATAAGGTTCGTTCATCACACATACATTTGCTCCCGCAGGTAGATATTCGATTTGAATGAATAAGTCACTAGATTTTTATTAGAATGATTTTTATTGATGTTGATTTAATTTACTGTAAATATTGGCTTATTTTCTATTAAACAAAAAAACCTTAAGAGTTGTAGCACAATACTGCTTTTTTCACATCTTGTGTCGGTATTAATAGCGTATATTGCTTCAGTTTGGATCTTATTTCGATGATGTTAGGCTTCATTGTTGTTCTACATACATAATGAAATTTTTTGTCACTAACTTGCGACCCATTTACATTTCTGCAGCGTACACAATTTAGTTTGTATTATTAGGCTTATACAATTTTAAGTCTACTTAAATCGACAGTCAATTTAAGTCAACAGAATGAAATAAAAGAGAGAGAGAGAGGAGAAGGGATAAAAGAACGTGATAGTCTGCGAATCTAACAAAGGATCCACCCTTCTGCATTATGCTTCGAAATCTCACTCAGGCGAGTGACTAAGAATCACCGTTATTCTGGCATGATACAAAAGGCTAAAACTGCCTTAGGTATATGTCAACGGCTTGTAGGGATGAGATGGGGACTAAGGCAGCTCGAAGGCACAGCAAGTTACGGCTATAAAAAAGCTATCAGCTATCACTGCAAGTTGAATAGACACCTTTACAACATGAAACTTAAGGACACTGACACATGCAGATTCTGCGAACAAGAGCGTGAAACACCAATACACCTCTTGTGCTACTGTGAACCGCTGATTCACAAAAGAAACAGACACCTGGGGAAACACATCCTTGACCCAGATGAAATAAAAACAATCCGAACTGGGAACATCCTATCTTTCTTGGTCAGTGCCGAGTTAAGGGAGCTACTGTAGGGCCTACATAGAACCTACATAGGAGGCTGTTACAATAGATCTTGATAGGTCGCAGTGATGCATATCAGCCCCGACTTACACGAATAATAATAATAATATTCTGGCATGGCCAAGAAGGGTATGTCAATGACAAAGTCGGTATTATAGATTGGTATATAAATGAACAAAATAAAATATTAAATAAAACGTAAGGGAATCGTCAAGTTAACGATGGTGTTAGCTTATTTTGAATTTTTGTACATTCTAGGACATCGTTCCAAGAGCAAAGGCAAGCAATAGAAGAGACAGCAAATCTGAAAAATCCTAGGCCGATGTTTGGGTATATTAGAAGATATAACTGAAACGGCAAACGAAAATTCTTAAAAATCGTAATTGAGTTAGTCAATAAGTTGATAGACGTAATTTAAAGATTACTTTTTTAAGTCTAAGTATTCTATTTTATACAGCTCCGTACCCAAAGGTAAAACATAAACATGGGACCCTATTATAAAGACTTCTGTCTGCTTTTATGTTTGTTTGTTCGTCTGTCACCAGGCTGTTTTTCTTGAACCGTAACAGTTGGATATTTAAGATGAAAGAACTTTTAATTATTCGTAGATAGTCTTTAAATAAACATACAAGTATTATGTATATTAATAATGAAAAAGCAATGAAGAAACCTTTTTTAATCATTTATTTCTTACAAATATTACAGTACTGAGTGATTTTTTACGACTCAAAACACAATTATAAATGTCAAAATTCAAATTTTATATTTGTGCACACACTGCATTATTTATTTTTCTTGTGCATGTATAGCTCGATTTAATAACTCATGACATACTCTTTGAGTGGCACAAATACATTCATATCGGACCGTCTTGTTTGAACGCTATCGGTATTAATAGCGCATATTAACTCAATTTGGACTTTATTTCGATGCTGTTAGGCTTCATTCTTAATCTACATATATAATTAAATTCAAATTAACTGGAGGAATATTCATACTAACCCTCGTAGCATGAGCAACGAAAGAGGATATGATGAAGCCTTTATTGTGCGATATAATCGCCATTTTGAAATTTATGCTTAGTATTTTGGCAGTTCAAAGTGATAAATCGCTCTATTATATCGATAAATCGCTCTATTATATCGCGCTTCAGTAGTCATGTCATGTTATTAAATATTCAGTCATTTAATGATATCGATCAATGAAGTCCCCATCTTGTATTTCTACATAAAATTTATGGGCAGTTTCCCGTTTTAATAATTGATGAAAACAATAATTATAACAACATAAAAACAGAAACAATTCCAAAACAAATTATTATACTACATATTGAATTGTTTCGGTTTTTGTTAACATTTTTATTTTTTGTGAATCAGTGTTATTCGACCATTTGTCGCGCACATATTAAATGCAAATTATAGATTAAGGTGTGTTCATACATGCCATTGTTATAACTGGAGCATTGTATTTGGGCAAACTTGACCATAGGAAACGTTATATTTAACGAAGTTAACTCTTTTAATAACAGATATTTGATTAATAAAGTTAATTATTTGATTATATCTGCGCCTAGCTTTGATTACAAATTGATTTGATTTAAGAGGGCAATATTATTCGTTATTTGCATTACTTAGACAGGCCCTTTTATCATCTAATAGAAAAAAAATGTGTTAATTTTTGAAAATTTGACTTATATTTTGCACTTTATACAACAAACAAAAAAGCGGTGAAGCGCTTTAAGAATAGATCTGGCGCGCCCAGCATGGTCGGGGTCAAAGTTATTCTTTCTGAGTCGTATTAACTGTCAATTTATTCAAACGACATGCTAATTTCGGGGCTTTTCATTTCACAATTGTGATTATTTGTGTATTTATTTCAGATTGGAGCAAACGAGGGTCTTATTAAAGAGTGGGATCGTGGGGCCACGCTGCGAGGTAATTGGGCTGTTTTGATCTCGCGGCGGGGCGCTGCGGGGGTGTAATTGGAGTATTTTCCCAGCGTTTGAGGGGTAGTTACATCGCGGGCTGAATGGATTAGTTAGCGCGGATGATAACGATCTGATAGCCGTGCTCTATAATAGGCTTCGCTTGTTTTTAACATTGCCGTGCTGTATAACGACGCCAATTAATGTTTATCTTGGCTTTACGTGTTTATTCACTTTGCTTTTTATGTTGTTGTTATTTTTAAAAGATTTATATACCTCACTTGAATTACAATTTTGGTTCATGGGATATGAAATGGAGACAATCCAGCAGTGTTGTAGGAAGGCATTTTGCTCAAATTCAAAAGGAAATTCTTTCTAAACTTTGGTTTCTTAAATTTAAGCAGGCCTCTAAAATTTGCAAATCTACTATATGTCGGTTACGTCTTGGGCATGCATGTACACCGGTGCACTTGACAAAAATAAGGGTTAAAGACAGCTCCCTATGTGAGTGTGGTTTGGACGAAGGTTCGGCTGATCATATATTTTTCGATTGTACAAAATATTCATATTTTTTGTATGATGTCATTCCCCCTTATATCCCTAAGCCGTGTCAATTTAATTCTCTTCTTTCATAAGAAAGAAGAGAATTAAATTATGTTAATTCACTTCATCAATATTCTTTGTCATTATTTATTTTACAATCGTATTAAACTTTAATTGGTATCTTTTTATTCTCCGATTTGGTTTCCGCTCTTTAAGTTTTTTATATATTTCTTTACAGCTAGCGAACAGGGTATATTGTATTTTGTCTTGTTTAATTTTAATCTTGCATTCACTTGTACTTTCACGGCCTGGATAATAACATGAGTCGCGCATACTTTAATTAAAAAAAGTGTTCTAAGCAAAACAAAAATTCGAGGTTGGCGAAATCCTATGGGCACCGCCATCAAACCCAAAAGAAGAAGAAGAGGATTACAATTTTGGGCCGTCGACAGGCGTTTTTAAAACTACACGTTATTAATTATTAACTTTTATTAATGAAATTACAATATAGAACTATAACTAGGCTTATTACTAGTGATCAACGATTGATCTGTCTGTTCGCCACCGCGATTGGAGCTCAAAGACACCTGTGCTGGTCCACATTGTGACATTTACATGGAGTGTTGCGACATCGGGACTTCTTGGGGGTCTCTGCCTAATTATGTTTGGATTATATAAAATATATATGGGGTTGGGTGCCAATGCCCTCGTAACACTTGGCAAAACTTAAAATTGTTGATAGTAGTGTCTATTAGTGAGTGTGGGTCTGAAGTTGGAGACAAGAACCACATATTTTTTGGTTGTGATTGAAATGTTACATCGATTTTAATTTCTAGTCTAATATATTTTTAAATTCTACTTCCTTTATCTATGCCTATCTTACTTTCAATGAATAATCGAACTATTTACCTATAGTATTATATCTACAGACATACACGCTGCATGGAGGCGGTAGAGATGGTTGTTTGGAATTGGTTATTGGATTTTCAGGGTCTAGAACAGTGGTTCTCAACGGGGGCGAAATCGCCCCCCAGTGGACCCTGCAGCCTTTTTGGGGGGCGGTAGCGGATTCAGAAACAAATGATAAGCAGTCAAGAAAGAGGAATGGTGAAATAAAAATGATGCCGATTTCCGCTCAATGACTAAACTCAGCCTAGCCTTGGCCCTAAGGACCCTACGGCTTGAATGGAATGGTTGGCGCACTCTCAGGAGAGGGCACGTCAGCGCTGCCCTGCGAAGAGGACATATGTGCGAAAGAAGGCTCGGTACGCCAAAGTGGGTCCGGCCTTGAAATGATGGGGAAACAAGATCTTTCTTTTCCCCTTCATTTATAATGATATAGTGAGTTCTTTTGAAGACTTGTGACCAACTTACTGCTAAATCTAATCTATTTTATTGGCCTCTAGATGTGAACTATTTTAATAGCGTGTTTTTTTAGTTTTTAAACTATAAACTATTATATGCTACGTTCACAGTTATTCTGTAGTATATTTTGTATCAGATATGCACCCGTGCGAAGCCGGGGTGGATCGCTATATAGTCTAATATATGATTCGGAGTGTTATCCGTTATCCGAAGAATACTCACATGCACAAACACCCAGAGTGGAACATTTTTGTAGGTCATTCATCATAACACCTGAACTGTCAAATTCGTATTTATTGATAATAATTAATTTATATGCAATGTACAAGCAACGTAAATATGTATTACATATATTTATGTATGTATATAAGGAGCAAACTGTAAACCAGAATTGATATTACAAAACCTCGCTATTGTTTTTAAATTGATAGCATAAAGCGTATCAAAGCAAACAGTTTTTAATTAAAACACAGATTTCTGAGCCAGCTACTAATGTAACAAGGATAAAATGTTTGGAGTTAAAAATGTGCTGCTGATTTCTCTTACGCTCTTTGCTTTTAACAGCGCCGCTGTGGATGTTGTCAGTGAGGAAGCATATCAAATAGTAGGAAAAGATAAATATACGCTTAACAATGAAGCACTTCCTAATAGAAGGTTCATTGACGATCTAAACGATAACGATTGGCATATATCACATTTGACGGACAATGATTTTGTCAATTCCAAAAGTACATGTAAAGAGGAAACGTTTGATGAAAAAGTAAAGAGGTATAAGAAATCTTTGAAAGAAGACCCGGCGTTAGTCGACTTTGTAGCCGCTAGTCCTTTACCGTTCGAACCAAAGAATTTGAAGAATGTTTGTAACACATCTGAACTTGTTGAGAGAGTGTTTATGCCTGCTGGAAAACATAATGAAACAGGCAGACAAAACAATGAAGAGAAGAAAACTGATCGAGGTAATGAAAAGGCTGCCGGTAGAGCTACGATTCATAATCAAGGTAATTCAAAGACACGTCATGATGGCAAAAGAAGGGATAACAATGGCTACATGGCTGCTTCTGAGGAGTACTATGACGATGTTGTAGACTTCGATTCAGAATCTTGCCCTGAAGATGTAGTCTCAATAACACTAGAGATGGAACAAGTAAGAAACTATGATTTGCAATGCGAGGCCATTTTGCAGTGGACAAGCTTAAATTAGGTTTGTGTGAAATAAATACATTTAAATGTGTTCGACTTATTTAATTTCATGATACAAAAATAACTATATAAATAATTTGTAATTCTTTTATACATATTGGCGGAAAATAAAGTCAAAATGTTTATAAGTAATGCAGATTACATTGGTTAGAATTCGTTCCAGTTTCTTTCTCAGTTTTGCATCAGATCGAGGTAACACACGTCGCCATAGTCGATTATCGCAAATATAAAGATTTGCATAAATATTTAATTTGGGTACCAATGATTTGCTATTAGACTTGCTAAACGGGGTTTGTAATTATTTTTCTTTTGTATTTAGAAAGGTTTTGAATTATATATATATGTCGATTTCTATTATAGGGTTAGTTCATTTTTAGAATTATGTTATTTAATTTTAGTCAATTTATCACTCGTTAAGCGCTTATATTTATACTATTAGGGATAATAAAATAATGGAACATTATATAAAGAAGAGGTACCAATATAATTTTAAATTATTCTGGAATTTTACAATTTATTTTTTAAAAACGAAAATACTATTCAAAATAGTTCCCATTTTTTATATTTATATTATTTAGTTAATTTATAGTTAATTAAACGTAATGCGGCATTAAATAGAGGCGTCCATTAGGCTAATAACCGCGTACTGGGAGGCACGTCGTAGATCTTTTGGCTATTATAATAGGGTAGACGACTACAACTGATTATGGCCATTTTTATACAATAATTAACTGATTTGAGCAATTTATATCTAATGAAAGTATGTCAATATAGAAATTTCAGTTTAATTATTAATTTATATTGTTTTTAGATTTCTAAAAAATGAGCAATTATTGTTTACGTAATTCTAATGATACGAACACATTTCTAGCATTCTCACATTAAATGTAACATTTTTTTTATATAGAAAGTATGTCTATAAACGTACAAATAACAAAATGCCCTAGAAACCTGTGCTGCCATCTCAGTAATTTTATAATACAACACTCTGCCGTTCATCCATCTCATTCATACTATATACGCGCTTGCATCTTTCTCCGTCAGATAGCGTTGAAAGGCACATTCATAGTTCTTATTACAAGAGTCATTCATGCTACGAAATCTCAACAAAATAATATTGCTAAGGATGCTTCCATTAGACCTAACTAGATGGCGTTGTTTATGGAATTCTGTCAAATAGTAATAATTATATAAAATATAACTAATATAATAAACTGTAAAAAAAATTAAGAGATTTATACCTAAGATTTAATATTTGACTATATAATATGTCATTTTAGTCATTGTCTATTTTAACGTTAAAAAAGTGTATTCACAATATTTTTTATTAAAGAATTTCTTCGTAATATTTAATTAAGGGACTATAAATATTACAACAAAAAATAGATAGCAGCATATTTTAGAGAGAGAGAGGGAAAGACTTTAAGGCCATGCTTGATTTATGGACCTCTGGTACATTGCCTGTAAAATATTCCGCCCTTGAAAAAAAATATTTTATTATAATTTAATAACACAACAAACAAGCTTCTACGTCGACTTATGCTTGTTAAGCTAAAAAATCGTGAAAATATTTGTATTTCATTCCCGAAAGTTCGTGTGCTAACTTTATGATGTTTCCTGATTCTTACTCTAAAGGACAATCGATAGATACTGTTAGCTCCGCCCACTACAACTCGCTCTGCTTTCACTTGTTCACTGTGTAGAAAGAGACAAGGAGATCGCAGGAAATAACAGTACAGTTCCTGTCGAAACTTGCCGCCTCGGTTTTATGTTGTCCTGGTAGAATTCGGCGCCAATACGTGACGTGATTGTGACGTGACAGTGGCGTGGCTGTCGTTATGATGAAGGTGTCACTTGTCACACACATTTTTAAATAGTTTTGTTTTATTTTGTTTGGGAAAATTTGTCATTTGATTTTTGTCAGTCTGCTTTAACGTGTGTATAATAAATCAGTTTTAATTAGTTTATATTTTAATCCTCAATAATTGATATCCCTTGAATCATATTTTATAACTATATAATCGTTTATGCTTTTGGAGTAGCAATAAATAAGTCTTTTATGTTCCATACTTAATTGCATTAATATAACATTTTTGATTCGAAACTAACCATTTTTAAAAAATTAACTGGACGTTAATCTAAGTAACATATAACTAATATACACTTGAAATGTTACTGAAATTTCATTTATAATTCAGTCTGAAAGGTTGTTTTCCTCCATATCTTTAAACCAAAATCAACTAGTAGAGCCTTATAAAATAATTCTTAGCGCCCTTGGTTACAGATATTACTGCATCGTACTGCATGCCTGGTACGTCGGGGCCTCAAAAAACGTGGCACAATATGATTTCACATGGTTCCTAAAATTTTGGAAAACTCTTTGCTGAAGTTGCTTTACCGTTGATCTGCTTTATTAAAATATGATTTTATCCGAATAATAATAGTACCATCTAAGAGAAATTTAGAATCTGGGTTTATTTTTTCCCCAGAAGAAGAAAGTCTGGAAGAAATCCTCATGGATACCATCGTAACCAAGTGCGCGGTGATTAAATCAGACTCTAGCCCAATCGAGGCGATAGGATCAATGTGATCTACCGACCAAACTTAGCCAGCCTTGGTCATAATGACCCAATGGCTTGTTATAAGTTCGACCGTTCCTCAGGAGACGGCGTGGTGCAGGAATTTGGTTATCAATATTTTACGCAAAATACGAGTCATAAAAATGTTTCATGTTATCCTAGTAGTGTACTAACACGTGTACTAACACTTATGTCCAAAAATGCTGGTGAAAAATAATCATGAGAATGATTCTCTATAATTTGGTAGTACCGCGATAACTAAATAAAATAAGCCGAACAAGATTTTTGTCTGCTCTGTATGTCTCTGTTGTTTTAATATAATCAACTGATTGACATGACAGAATACTCCGGGGTATTTAAATATAGTCTTAAACGTAATTAAATAAAAATGAAGTTATTCGTAAATTACTCAGGATTTGATTAAATTGCACATAAAACTACAATATGTTGTAAGTTCTTTTGGCGCACAGCATGGGTCTAAAGAAGGCATGTTCTTGGATACTATGTGATTGGAAGATATGGTTATGCTTGGTTTATTCTTTTGTAACCCAAAAATCCTATGTAAGACAAAAACATTTATATGTTATCTTCGTTAGTGCGAGAAAATTTATACGTAATAAGTTTTGACGGATTATATACCATTAGTTCTACTCTAATTTATTTTAGTTTACTCAGCCAAGCTAGAGGAAGAATTAATGTTTTTATAGATACCTGGCGAAATAAAATGTTTCTAGTACATTTAGGTATGTTTCGATTTAAAAAGTACGCACTAAAAAGGCGCACACCATGGGCTTGCAGAATGATTTTTTTTATCAAAGAATATTTTATAATTTTTGGTACGCATGAGTATATTACGATATACCTTTATAGTACATTACGATATTAGTGCGTTATGTATGACGGAATGGCAAGCAATATATTGCAAGCATATTTTGCATTGTTTCTTTAGTTAAAATTTTTATATCAAAAATATCATGAAGCGATAAAATTGATTGTATGAATGAAATAATAACGAATATATCAGAAATGATTGCGGTGAATTTATAATTTTTAGAAGACGGGAAAGAGTGAATATCACAAATTGTTTCTCACAATTAATTTTTATTCACCTATAAAGTTTGTATTAATTACTGCCAATGGTGTTGAAAAACGTCGTTTATAAACACTCGTGAGCAGTTAAAAATTACATTCTCGGCTGAATATGAAGCACTCGCTGCGCTCGTGCTCAATGTCAGCCTCGAACGTACATTTCAACATAACTCACTTGTATTATTTATTTATTTATTTATTTATTTTATTTGGGTTGGTAAACAGCTTGATATCTAAATGCTTACAATTAACTTATATACTAATACAGAAAGCTAAATAACCATCCACATATTCACAATATAGTAGTAACATTTATAAACTTATACATTTTACAATTTTATATATATTTATAAAATTATATATATATACATAATATACGTTATAGAATTACCGCTATTAACTATTTACTTATTTTTAGTACTAGTGAAACCACATTAATCAAAACAGTGTGAAGGTACCAATATTACTTAAAATCAATCTAATATCGAATATGATCACTAAGAGCTTCAGGCGAAAATTAAATGGTAATTCACCTGTTCCCCGGTAAAGTATCATTCAATCCTCGCCTGAAAGTGGTCTTGGAGCCTACAAAGATATCCACATCGATAAACTGGGTATTATAGGTTTGGGAAATGCGGGTAAGGACGCAGTTTTCCATAATTAGTAGCGTGAAATGGTACGCTAAAGGTGGCTAATTTTCTAGTGCCATGTGAGGGCACATAAGTGATAAGCCCGCAAGTAACTCGGGGCAGTCGAGACACCTCGGATGACATCATATAAGAAAGCATTATAATGTACTTTACGTATATATTGTAATATTGTAAGACTAAATAACACTTCTTATCGAATACTGACATAATTGTTTACTAGGTTCTCTATAAAACACAAATCTGCGACTTTACACCATTGTAATAAGGCTTATTCGATCTTAGATAAGTACTACTTACAAGAAGCTGGAGAGAGAGAGGGAGGGAGAGAGATAGAATGAGAGATAATTATAATAAATACAAGATTTATACTTCTATGTATTATCATGTTTCGAATTTCAAACTTTATGTTACTCTTTAACAGTTAGCTCTCTCTGTAGTTATGTTCTCCTGGTGGCATTTTCTAATAAATTTGTGACGAAAGAGGGAAAAGTGGACAGTAAGTAAACATGTCGTTTCAGTTCATGCGCCCCCAGTAAAAAGCCCAGAGCTCCTCCCACATAGTCCGATAGGCTTGCACTTATACAGTGTGAATGAGATGAAAAACAACTGAAACACTGAAAGGATTGGCAAGAGCCTAACGTTCTAAAGCGACGGGTATGGCATGGGCAAACGTTTCACTCCTGGCGACTTATGCGATCCTGATATCTTATGCCGGTGTGACGTAATAGCGACATTGACGCAGGTTGATGTTGATGTTGATTGATAATATAATATAAAAAGAAATAAGTAAGCTTTTTTCAAGGATATTAATGTATTGAAACTTTCAAATTAATGAGGAATATTATCTATTATGAGTTTATGGCATATGTGCTTGTTTATTTGTTTGTATTGTATTTGTATGTTAAGTAATTATCCTGCACGTCAACTTGTATGAGTCATCCTGCATACAGTTCTGTCCAATCTGGCACCGTATACACAGTTTTATTCTGTTCTCAATAACCATTATCCAATTAAATGAATAAAGATTTTCACCACTGGAAGACGCTGTCGAAGAGTATGAAATCGTGTTTTGACGTCACCAAGGAGAAAAGGTACAAGTGTATTCAAAATTGGTTCAATTGCATTAAAAAGTGCATTGACGCAAATTGCAATTGAAAACATGGAATATTTTGAGATATTATAATCTTTTATTACTGTAATACGGAGGATTTACAGGCGTACTGTACAGGCCGTGTATGCGGCCTTGGTACTGTGTAGTAACTCGCACGACTCGGGCGAATTCGGGGTTTGTTTTTTTTATTACTTTGGTACGACTTGCTTTACTTGCGGTATAGACATTGTAGTAGCGTTATGAGAATAAAATTGATGGGTTCATCGGTTCATTTTGACCAAATATTATGTATAATTCTAGAAATGATCGAAACATTTAAGTTTGAAATTCAAAAATGGCGACGGCAATTCAATTGGCTTATGTATGTATAATGTATATAAACAAAAGTCACACGTAAATAATTCGCGTGTTCTTTCTTCAAATAATATTTCTGAGTGTATTTGAGAGAAAATACTCATTACAACAATTTTTACTAGTAGTTCTTTATATGGGATTGTTTATTTAAGATATATTTTTTTGTCTAACAATAGAGTTTTATGTCCTTTTATTGATGTTACACAGCAAGTCACATTTGTCACATTGCGAATATACCAGCAGTGCAAAATGTAGCAAGAGGTTTCATTTGCTAAGAAGGACTTTCGTTATTACATTGGGGATTGAAAATCAGCGTGTGTAAGCGAGATGAATATGCAGTAACGGTAGGTTGACGTTTCTCGTGTAAGTGAGCAGGTGAGAGAATCATATAATACTTTGTTTCATTCCTCCCATCCTGAAAATACGAGAGTACTAGGAGCAACATCCGGACGCACAAATTTGCTGTCAATATGAAACAGAATAATGTTCGAAATCGTTTGAACTAAATTTCAAGCAAAGGTACAAATCTGTAGCTGTTATATTCGTTGGCCTTGATGGCGTTGATATTCCAAATAGTCCTTATCACCAGTAGTTACAGATTAAAATCAACAGGAGGACACTTTTTGGTTTGTATCTTGCATTTTATGCAGTCCTAGTATACTGAGGCCGTTTACGTTATGACTAGGTCAAGCACTTATGTCCTTTTGTTTTTAATTACCAATTCCCAATACAATGCAAATCCGTGGAAACAAAATCCTGAATATTGCGGTAAATAAATAGCTGTTATTTGTTTTCATTCTTTTTTGGGATTTATTTATAGTTTAGTAATTTGATCGTATTAATAATTTGATTATATTTGGTCATATTACAGACCGAGATAAGGTAGTAGATTATATTTTCAACTCGAATTTATATTATTTTCTTTCCAAGCTATAATGGAAATCGAATTATAATTAAGAGGGACTTACTTAATACCTTATAGTCATAGTATCAAAATGTCAATTCAATTCCTAAATAAAAAAAAATAATAATTGAAAGATATATTTTACATAGATTTATATATTAAAATTTTACGTACAAATATTGGTGTACAAAAGCGGAGTTAATGCCTTAGGCATTTTCTACGAATCAATCTTCAGGTCGTGTAGAAATACAAAGAGATATTAAAAATATAAAAGATATATAGCTTAATTAGAAATCCAAATTCACAAAGAAAATATATAGTATAATACATCACTTCTCTCGAAGAAAAGCTTGCGTAATTAATTTTTAAGCTAAGCATGCTTGGGGAATTTGTCACTTCTTGAGGTAGTACATTCCATAATAGATTGGTTGGTTCCATAATTCATTCTGTTACCTATATTAATCGCCGCCTATCTTAAAACTAATAATCGAGATATATTAATAAAAAAGAAACATATTCCTCATTTCATTTATTTTAACAGCAGCACTTGGACCGGACTTTACAACTGGGAATACAAAAAAAGTCATTTTGAATATCATTTAAAACGACTTCTATTTCTTCATGTTGCACTTGACATGACCATGAATCGTCAGCGTCTCCTCCTCCTCTATATCTGAAAGATACGTACGAATTCTGATGACTGATCTACGGTTCTGATGACAGGATATTTAAAATAACTGTTCCAGTATTGCTTACGCTTACGAACTTATTATGTCATCTGTGTTATCGTATCAAATCAGTTTGTTGTTATAAATTTTGGAATTTACTACAAAACTGGGTACGAAAAATAGATAACAAGAAAAAAGTATGAGAAGATAAATCGAAAATGAAAAAAGCACAAAAACCTAGGTTTCCTTTAAAAAATATTAAAAGAAACTCAACTTTAAAGTACCTAAGTGTATTAATAATTTATTCATTCTTATTATCTAGTAGCGACCATTTTCTTTATATGCTAGAGAATTGTAACACTTGATCATAAAGTCGATTTCTTATTTTATTTTTAGAGACTAACTAAACTCGAACTTAATATATCATAGTAAAAAAAACATATTACTAGTATTGTGTTAAAACGACTTTTAATGTAAATAAATGAAATAAAATTTTATGATTGAACCATCAAAATTTCTTCATATAGATTAAAAATACAATTGCTTGTAGACAACTTCATTACGCAAATAATGAGATATATATGTGGTTTTGGTTTTATGCAATTAACTTTTCAATTATCTTTTCTCCCACTCATTGACCTTAGATACATATGGACCGGTTGTACCTTCAAAATTACCGTGACTACCTACACACAATTTTTCGCATAAAATGGCCGCCATCCTAGTGTTGTGCCTTTTGAGGTTTGATGAAAAAACTTCTGGCAAAACGTTCAAACAACAAACACTTTGTATCTTGGGTTATTTCACACAAAAATTACAAAAACATCTAGAGCAAAACACCGGCTGACAGCAAATCTACCACATAACTCGTCGCATAAAATGGCGGCACCGGTCATGGGACAGAAAATCAGTGACGTCACAAAAAAGAGTTGTCAAAATTCAGACATAGCATTTTTCTTTTATCATAATAGCACGGAAATAACAAAGAGTTAAACGTAAGTAGAAAAGAGATACTACTGGTACTATAGGTGATGTAGTTCCATTATCAAAGTTCACACATATCTGCATAACACATCTCGCTTTTTTATAACCTGACGGTCACGTGAAAAGCGCCTTGGAGATATTAAGACAGCATAGCTTGTATGTAGGAGCTTGCAGTTGCTAAGCACGCTACTATAGCGATACGAACTACAATATGTGTACTGGCGTCCGCTGCTACCATGTGAAAGAGATGACAGTATATTCAATTGTAAAGGAGTGAAAAGCAGTCGAGATACACTTGAAATTAATACGTGTGAAGATTGCTTCTAAATTTGAAATTGATCTACATATCAGGTTCCCATCTGCGTCTTAATATAAAATGATTCTGGCCTATAGCCTAAAGGACTAGAATACAGGCCAGTAAAGCATCTCAAAAAAAAAGATTCTGGCCCAATAGCCCGCGATCTTTGACGTTTCGAGCGATAAGCGGTAGGTAATTCAAAATGTGTAATGTTTTATACCCACGATCATTATATTATTGCTATAGTTAAGATAGGCTTCTAAAAGACACGAGACAAAAGTATTTAGACCTTACTCAAGCACGTTGACCCAGAGTGGATTTGTCTCTTTCATATACATCTTTAAAAATTTATTAATGCATTGAAATTATTAATTGATAGATTGTAAACGAAACTTCAATTAATGTAACATTAAAATTGTATCTACATTGTGCAAATAAATATGTTTGCTTTGATTTGAGTTAATTTGACATCCCGGACGAGGTCAGTGTCAAGACCGCAACTCTGCTGAAACTTTTTGTGTGAATACAATAGTTAGGTAAATGCTATAAGTACTAACACTAACTATTTGTAGGCATGCGAATAAAAAAATAAATTTCTTCCAGATTGTAATTTCAGGTTCAATACAAATTGGCAGGACTTATGCCCACAGTGTTACGTCACCTGTGACCGATGACTGACTAGGACTGCATAACACCGAGGCAGCTTAAGCGGATGTCAATTTTGTAGCCGTCTAAAAATGCATAGCTGCAAACGTATATTCTCTTTCAGGAGCCGTTTGTCTCTTTTACGCTTTGCAAGTGCAAGCATAGCAGACTGTGTTGGGAGGAGCGTGATAGCGTTGAAAGCGAAAGTAATCGATATTACAGCGCTTCATGTGGCTCTGGTGTACCTAGTTACGATTACTCTTAGGTGAGTCTGCAGCCCTGGTACAACAGGGAGGTAACGTGGCATGGCATCCCTGAGTGAGTAAAAAATAAAGTAAATTCGCATCGCACGAAAACTTATTTATCGAAGTTAAAGAATAGGTTTTTGATATAGAACGTATATCAAAAACTTATTCTTTATCGTGATCAGCTCGTCAAGGAGAACAACATATCTGAGTTTCAGCTGTTTCTGCCGTAAACCAGAGCAGAGTCCCCTAGCGGTGATTTTTGTCTTAACTTTTTCTAAAACTTGTATATTCGTGATCAGCTCATCAAGGAGAACAATACTATGGAAAGTTTGAAGTTGATCGCCGCTCGCAAAACTGCCATATTAACTGTACCATGTATTTTGTTGGAAAAATTCTATTAAAATCTATCTTTGTGAACGACATTTTATATATTTTTTTTATTATCTGCATTTCTAATAATACTAATATTATGAGTGAAGTTTGAATGGATTTTAATTAAACTTTAAATATTAATCGCGGTAAAGTCGCGGGCACCAGGCAAGTATATATTTCCTTCAGGGTGGGGAAAAATAAAATATATTTACATTAAACAAAATATTTAACTAATTAATATACAATATACAGTGTTGACGCCTTAACCAAACTATAGCTGAGTTTTTTTTTGTTACTTAGACTTGACATTTTGTAGTCACAAGTTGTGATAAATGCATAATGTTTTTTTTTTTAATTCTTTATTTAATGGCCATACACCTTAAGGTTAATCTACATACAATGTAAGAAAAGATATAAAAATAAACACAATATGCATAATGTTTATTAAGTGCGAATACTTTAGGTTTAAAATATATTAATTATATTTAATACATCTTATGAGCAATCTATTATGAAAACCAAGAGATGAGATATGTTTTCAGAATAAATCATGTCATTAATGAAGGACGTCGGTATTGTGTCGCATCTGAGCGTTGAGTACCAGGACTGTAGAAATAAGTTGGTTGAAGTTTCAGACGTGGCGATTGGCCGTGTAGCTGCACATTGTATATATATGTATCTCATTCAGTTTTACATCTCTTTCACACTGCACTAGTGCAAGTAAGCACACTGTATTAGGAGGAGTCTAGCATACTCGGAAATATGTAATCATAGATACACACATAAAATAGTATAGGTGTTTTTGGAGTCGCTAGCAACGATTACTCCTACATGTAGCTGCTAGCCTGGTATAGGGGGGTGTAGGACATGAACTATTAAAACTCTCTAGAGATGTTCGTTTCGGCCTCCCCTAAGGGGCGCTAGGGAAACTGTTCGGGGTAATGGCCCCTTCAAGGTAGTAAACGCCTTCGGTTACTACGGAAGGGTCTGGATTGGCCGTATAGCCTCTTGTCTTTTTTTTCTCTCAGGAGAGGGGCTGAGAATCCTCATGAGGAGCACGAAACGCACTCCAGGATTCCACCGCAACGGCAAGTACTACAGTGCTTACACACATCCACAGACACACACACACACATTTATATATATATTATATATATATAATATATATATATATATATATATATATATATATATATACATACATACATGTATATATATACATATATATGTATATAAAGAAGACAAGTTGTTATTTTCAGTCGAAATTTTAGAATGAGATGCAACTCTAGTAGTACTCTCTCTATCAGTATCAGTACTATTCACTACAAAGCACTGAGTTGTTAACAGCAAATGCTGATAGTTTTTCCAATAAGTTGCAAAAATAAACCAAAAAAGCCAACATCACGCGGTGCTCCTAGGAGGTCACCCATCCAAGTACTCACCACGCCCAACGTCACTTAACTTCGGTGATCGGACGAGAACCGGTGTATTTAACGTGGTATGGACGTTGGCATAAGGTCTACTAAAATTATTAACCATATTTGAAAGAGTTAAGTTGGTATCTCGTTATCAGTCAAGTACATAAAGAATCATTATTTTAACAAATTGATTTCCATTGTTGGCTATATAGACTTCTTAAAAGATTCTTTGCAAAATATCTCCTCAGCGTCATCTAAGATTAAAACTTTACATTACCAAGGTACAGATTACGTCATCTGTTTTGAACTTTCAGATGAATTTCACAAACCATGTTCAAAAGCTAATGGTTCTCTAAGTTAACATTAGATGACGTTGATTTAGGAATTGGTTTTGTATTAATAATAACAAACAGTTTATTTCCTCCTTACATTCATTAATTTATTGCAGTGATATTATTTTAGACCCACGTTGTGCGCCAACTCAATTAACTTAAAATCCAAAATACGTTTAAATAAACTAAATAGAATATAACAGGACGTTATATTCAAATCAAGATAATTAAGGTAAGACTTTAAAAGACGGAAAGTTCTTAGTTCGATGCTTTCATTTTTTGTAACAAAAAAATGAACATGAAGGTATCTTGGTAAAATTAATATTGAATCTACAAGTCTGCATTTCTTTTGCAGCACTGATAAAATCAAACTTCTAAGTAATCTCAATCAACAGATCTTTTGTTTTTTGGTTGACTTATTTATGCTGCTTATTTTGACAGTCGCAAAGGAATCAAAACTTTTTGAACTAGAATCATGGAATTCGACGTGACGCAATTTGATGTAGCAACGCAAGTAAGGAGTATTAAGTACACTGGTTATGTTTATAACACTAAATTAGGAATTTAAATTAGCTTAGACTTTTTGGCGCCCACCGTGGGATTCCGTTCTCATAATACAATAAAATAAACACACGTGCTGTTTTATTTGCTTTGTTGCATTTCAGTTAACACGTATTGCTTGTCGTACGCCCGTACTTAAACTCTTTACCATTGTATCATCTTGTCTTGTAGTGGTTTTCCAACTTTTGTAGGCAGACTTGAATTGCAATAGACCTTTTCAAATGCAGGCGTTATAAAATTGATATGAGTGATGGTGTGCAATGTATAAGAGTTGGTTCAATGAATTCATCTATGTACGTCTATTCTCATCTTCATCAATAGACCAATATCAGTAGTCTTTTGGGTTTTCTATAAAGCACTGCTATTATAGTTATTTATGCAACTGTTGTATAATCAGGGGTATTAAAACACGAATGTGGGTGTTAATAGTATCACATGAGTGTTTTAATACCTATTTATAACAGTTGCATACAAGACTTTATCTACAATCATGATGTGAATCCTCTATAAAAGATTCTCATACCATAGGGTGTTGTACAGTGTTGTAAGAACTATGTAAATTCAAGAAAAGTCTAATTGCGAAGCATGTTTATGCTTAATTTATTGTTCTTTTTTCAAAAATTTTGCGATCTGGTGGTGAAAATGTCATTGCATGAGAATGTTTTTTTTTGAAATTCATAATATCACGCGTTTGGATGATATAATGATCATAATGTCATTGAGTGTTTTAATGTTGGCAATAAGCTAATTGTTATAGGTTCTTTTATAGTGGATTAATAGCATGATAGTAGATAAAGATGTGTTACGTAGTCTACATTGTATTCTATTATAACCTTATGATAATAATACTGTATCTTTAATAATCATCGTCTGATAATCATAAAACTAGATGTAGAACTTGTATATTGTTTTTATATTAGTATAACAATAAAAATCTCGTAAAACACACACAGATGTAATATGCGGAAAATACTAATTAATACTTAATTTTTTTTTTCTGAGGTATTCTGGAGTTCTTGAAATTTTATGTGTTTCGGTGCTGTTAGGTTTTAATCATAGAAACCAAGCAATGTCGTTAAAGTTTACATGTGCAAATGATTCTCAAGCGTTCTTTAAACAAGAATATGAAAAAGATTAAAAAATTGTGCGCCATTTTTGATTATCTTTTGTCGTTTTTTTTATATAGCCATATTTGCCAGATTATCATTTTATTAACAATAATATTTATTCTAGCTGGAGAATTCAATTAAGACTCGTCTTCAACAATAGTTGTTTACTTTTTTTTTAATTTTATATTTAATCATTTTGCTTTATCTTTTATTCCATCAAAATTTAGAGAACGTTGAATTTCTTATAAATGGCTGCCTATACTACTCCCCCGTGTACCAGGATAGCAGTTGTGTGTGGGAGTTATCGTTGCTAGGGATATCCATCAGATATACGCAGTGCTATGTATAGTTATCGAGTGCGAGGCTCCTCCCAATGCAGTCTGCTTGCTTGCACTTATGCAGTGAGATAGAGAGATAAATCATATGAATGAGAGCGTACGTCAACAAATAACTTTTTGATTTAGACATGTTCCTCGCTTATGCACTCCTAATACACAATGCCCAAGCGTAGCACAGATACCACTCAGTATAGTAAAATTACAACTTCACTCGTTCTTTCAATGTTTTATCTTCTGAATAGCTAACTTGCCTTCTTATTGAATTAGGTTTTCATTACGGTGAGTCGATTTATTTTCTACTATTATAAGTATTAATAGCATTGTACGCGGCTTCGCCTGCATTTCACTTACTTGGACGTAAAATGTAAATTTCTTTGTTAATTTCGAACTAATTTGATTAACATAAAATACCAGTCAATCTTAAATAATAGATATTCGCTGCCGCTGACATTTTTTTTACCTTTAAAGAGAGAAAATTCCATCTTACGTAGTTTTCAGGTAACTTAAGATATCTGTGGCAGTGCATGCAATGGAAGCTCCCAAATAGAAAAATTTTTGAACACCTTTACTCGTAAAGCTGATGTAATTCCACCGGTCTTAAATATGTAAAGCAAATAGTTAAGTTATAGTCCATACAAATTCCATAACAGTATTATTTGCCATATCACGCGCTGCAGCTATTCAAATTTCGAACTAATCGCCGCGTGGCGCCAATCAGTAGCCAACGCTAGCGCGCTGTTAAAATGGCGGGAAAGCAACAGTGTGCATTCACAGACTGAGTTTATTCAAATGTTTTTTTTTTCTGTTTCCTCGCAAATGTGGTAAAAAACGTCGTACGATACGTGCGTATTGGTTATAACATCATAACGCACTAATCATAACAACAAAATCGTAATGTACTATTTTCACATTTTTGCAACGTTTTTCATTGATGCTCTGCTATTAAATTAGTATTTTTTACTTTGGACCATTAGTTTCAGAGATTAGCGCGTTCAAACAAACAAATAATCAAATTCTTTAGCTTAATAATATAGATCAGTGATTTCCAAAGTGGACTGTATCGACCCCCAGGGGTCTAACATAAAGGTCTAAGGTCTGTAAAGGGTCAAGGTCAGTGAAACAATAATTTGGGGTCCACGAAATGAAAACGGGTGTGCAAGATAATGGATCTCAACACACACTGATAGTATCTATTTACTTACATTATACTATCTTCTAATATAAAGACACAAAATGATTTATAAAATTATTACCAGTCCATATTGGCTACCAGTCCATATTGGCAGAGGACACGCAGACTGCGACATGTCTTAAGCGACCCCCCTAATCAATTAACGCAGGACCTTCTAGACCTGCAAGCGGCGGCGTCTGAGCCGTCGCCTCCCTTGTCTCCCCTTATTCGGCAGCCTTCTACTTCGCCACGAGTCCACCCAGTCAATACAGGCCGGTCCCACTATGGAGAACCGCGCCTCTTCTAGTGCTTATGCCTCTCCATGGGGCAGCGCTAACCGTACCTCTCCTGAGGTGCGGCCCCCTTCCATATAAGCCAGTAGGGTCATTAGGACCAAAGGCTCAGGCTGAGTTTAGTCGGTAGGTCTGTTGGGTCGCCGGCATTGATTGCGGCAATGCTGGCGGACGAGGGAGGTTGGAGGGCTGTGGCCTCCTTCTGTGAAGCAGTGATGCTCCAGAAGGAGGCCGCCGAGCGGGGTCGGGAGATGGCCGATCCCGCTCGAAGAAGGCGGCGCCGGGCTCGGTAGCACAGCTGCGGCGCCGCCGCGGGTCGCCGGCGGGCGCGAGGAAGTCGCGACTGCTAACGGCGACCCGGGATGGACCACGCCCCTTCCGTGGCCGGGGGGCGTCGTCGGTGGAGGAGACCGGGGGAGGTAGTAGCCTCCTCCGAGTAGGGCTCCCCTCTAGGCAGGGGAGCGGAGGCTGGGGGTTCTCGGAGGTGGCTTCGTGTTCCCGGGGGCTCCCTACATGTCTGAGGAAGGCCATCCCTGAGGTTTTTAGTGGGTAGGCCTCCCCCTTCTGGGGAGGAGAGCTCCACATAACCCCGGCTCGCCACAGCCGGGGTATGCAATTTAATGCATTTTCCTCAGGGGAACAAAAAAAAAAAAAAGGGTCTGTTGGGTCGAGCCGCCTCGATTCACCAGGAGTCCGACATAATCAACGCATCCCTGCTTGCCTGTTGCGTTGGTATCCATGAGGATTCTCAGCCTCCTCTCCTGAGGAAAAAAAAAATTATCTATGAAGTAAAAAAAATATTATAAATGTTTATAAAATTTTGTAAGTTGTTGGCCTACATGCATTTAATATAAGGTAAGTAGGGGGTGTACCCGAAACCGAAAACCATGGCAAGGGGTCTACGATTTATTATTATTCGTGTAAGTCGGGGCTGATATGCATCACTGCGACCTATTAAGATCTATTGTGACCAGCCTCCTATGTAGGTTCTATGTAGGCCCTACAGTAGCTCCCTTAACTGGGCACTGACACGGAAAGATAGGATGTTCCCAGTTCTCATTCTTCAGATTGTTTTTATTTCATCTGGGTCAAGGATGTGTTTCCCCAGGTGTCCGTTTCTTTTGTGAATCAGCGGTTCACAGTAGCACAAGAGGTGTATTGGTGTTTCACGCTCTTGTTCGCAGAATCTGCATGTGTCAGTGTCCTTAAGTTTCATGTTGTAAAGGTGTCTATTCAACTTGCAGTGACCGGTGAAAGCCCTAACCATCACGCTCAAGTTACTCCTGTTAAGCTTTAATAGCTCGTCAGTGCGTTTGCGAGAGTATGGTTGGATTAGTGCTTTTGAGTGTGTCATCCCGGACGTACTGTGCCAGTCTGCTTTCGCCTCGTTAAGACGGCGAGTTTTCAGGTATTGCATGGCCTAGTTCTTTGAGATACTACGGATAGGCTCTGGGCCGAACTGTATTCCTTGAGCCCCAGCCCTGGCTAGTTCATCGGCCTTCTCATTGCCGGTTATTCCAGAATGACCTGGCACCCATTTGAGAGTGATTTTGTTCTTTACTCCCAGGTCATTGAGTTTTTTCACACAGTCTTTTACTAGCTTTGATTCAAGTGTGTTATTGTTTATTGCTAGTAAAGCTGCCTGACTGTCTGAATTAATTACGATTTTTTGGTTTACGTAGTTTTGTGGCGGTTCGCTTGTACACATTCAATTATGGCACAGACTTCCGCCTGGAATATAGTGGCATACTTTCCCAGGTTTATGCTTTTGCTAACCCTGGGTCTGCCCCCATATATGCCACATCCTAAGGGGTCTACGATACAAAACAGTTTGGGAACCTCTGGTATAGATTGAACCCCCGTATAATGACGAGTTAAGATAACTCCTGCATCCTACTGCAGACCTGCTCAAAATCAACTTTATTCAAATATGACTTTATAGAAAGCTCTTGAGTAAGTACAAGTTACTGTTAAGTTATGATGTCTTACGGGAATTATGGGGAAAAGGAGAGAGGTAGATCTTTGATATGATTAGATTATATTTTTATCGATTATACTTTATATCGAGCCATTGTCGCAGAAATATAATGTATTATTATTGCTTATATCTATATAACATTTTGCCAAATTTCGGTTTATAAAATCAAGTCATAATCATGGACACTAACTTGTAGAAAAATATAATTTAGTTTTGTCCGCATATCGCGGATATTCTGGTAATAAATATTTTAATTAAATGTAATGACTAAAAGTACTTTCTCATTTCGCACACTTAAAATTATGTGCTTTCGCCCATAACCTTTTTTTGCATTAAGTGATTTGTTAGATTGCGTCAAGTGCTTTGATGTGTAAGCTGGCAACTCCTTATCACCATATATATTCTAACAATTTTGTATTAATCTTTTCCTTAGGATGAGAGTTGTTGTATTTATATACGGCTGCTAGTAGATTGTCACGTTTCAGTTTACTCACAAGTCCGCATACAACAGTTCTAGGACAGTTTGATGTTCTATTTTGTTCTTGAACACGATTACAGTCAATTTCGGCCAGTAAAAAACCATCAATTTGCATCGCTGTTTATGCTCTGGAAGACAATCGATTTCTATATTGTTTTGATGACAGTCTTGTTCAATTATAGATAGTTTCAATTTTAAGTCTCACCATTTTTTGAAGCAATTCATTATCAGAACGAAGCTGTTTGGTGTCTTCATGCAAGAGACCAAAAGGCATCTACATTATTTTTCATATCTTCAAATTTGGTATTCATAAAGCTCACCGAGTCTTCAAAACTACTACTATTAACTTATCATAGTATTACCACGACGAGATAGCCAAATGTAAAGATAAGAAAGCATCAATTCAATGTGCGATAACTACTTTCGAATATTTACCTTAACAAAAGTGAATTCCGGATATTATCTATGCATAGCAACCGTTACTTCTTCATACAACTGCAAGCCTAGTGCATTGGGGGGCTATACTCGTGGTACCTCACTCCCTCATTGAGGCAGACTACTCTCTAGTCTCTACTAAGTTGTAATTAATGTTTGGAGTTCAAAATTCGTTGTATAATACAGTTTCAGAGCGTGTGTAGGCGAACACGGGGATTGAACGCTGAAATGTACTCTGTTTTGTATACGAATAATTCGTCATGAACTTAGAGTGTAGCCTTTCGTTTTCAAATATGAATGACATCAGACTCTCGAGCTCCACCCAACACAACCTATGCTTGCTCTCATTCAGTATAAAAGAGACAGCATGTCTTTGAAAGAGAGCATACATGTGTGATAAATATACAAGCTAAATTTCAAATTTCCTGTACACGGATTTTATGCAGTCCTGGTATTTCAATGCGGATCCATGACGTAATAATAATATCTTGTACGTCACGGATGGCACGTAAATGCAAGCCAGTAGTGGAACTTTTATTGCTAATATAACTTTGCACCTTGGCTGGCTGAGGAGCAGATAGCTGAACGAACTGTTATTGCAAAGGTCAGTCAAGAATACGAAGCGATGGTTTTAAATAGAATCCAGAGATCGAGTGACAGATGTCATGTATGTTGAAAGATTCTTAAAGAAAATTGTTATCAATAAAAAATTATCCATAAACATATTTATTAAGATTTTTTTTAAAAAAGCAGGAAAATTTCTGTTTCGAAAATCAATGCAATCAATCATAAACATAAACGAACATTTAGAAATTACTAATAGTTAAGAAAATTTAGTAAATAATGAAAGTATGTAATATTTTTTTTTCATTAGAGTATTTTAACGTGTGCTTTAATTATGAAAAGTTAAAGTCGAAAACATAATTCGATTTTATTTAAGAAGAACTTTTAATCGATTTAATGCAGCGATATTATTTTTATTATAAATATTAAATTCGTTTATCTGGTTTTTTCAAATACATGAAATAAATTGTCATATATTGTCTATGGGGTTGTCTAGGCAACGGGAGTTGTGAGGAGTGACTATGTAATAAATAATGTAAATAAATTTACTTGTTTAATTTTTATATTATATATTTGGCGAATTACCCAATTGGGGTAATTCGCCAAATATAAAAATTTTGCCTAATTTCCTTGGCATGTGTAAAACTTTATTTTTTCGTATGTTTCTGATCCATTTAAGAAAGTTTTCCTTTTTCTCTCTTAAATGGATCAGAAATATATGAGGGGATAAAGTTTTACACATGCCAAGTAAATTGGGCAAAATTTTACATTTTTGGCGAATTACCTAGCTAGTTTGTTAAAAAATGGTATGTATGTGATTTTCTAAGTATTCTTGATCATAATTCTTGATTTAAACTTGACGTAGATGTTATTAACTACATATGCGTTTTAATATTAAAATTCACATACCTATAAATAATGTAAGGTAGCTGTCTAGAAGGAAATAAATAAATTTACAAATATTTGATTTGAAGACAATTTATCGATTTATCTGATTTCAAGAACTCAGCCTCAGCTCCTCCCGCTTCATTAAAATCTCTAAAATTGCATAACTGTGGACTATACAACCTGAATAGCTGTAATTGCAAAACTATCGGCATTGCTGACACACTAAAATATCTTGGGATTATCATTGACCAAAATATGAACTTCAAGGCACACATTCTACGCTTGCCGGAAGATTACGCAGAGTTGTAAAAATTGTACGACAGCTTAGAAACTCTGCTCCGCCTGATGTTCTCCGAACAGTATATTTCGCAGTTTGCCAATCCTTGCTGACATACGGCATCGAATGCTGGGGTAGTGCTGCAAAGACAACCCTTATTAAAGTAGAGAGAGCTCAGCGATCAGTGTCAAAGGTTATGCTAGGGAAGCCTTTTAGATACTCTACTTACGTACTTTACAGCGAAAGTAAGTTTTTGAGTGTTAGACAGCTATTCATACTAAACAGCACACTGTCTGTTCACAAAAAAATACTGGCATCAAAAGTTGAATTAACGCATAGTAAACGAACATACAGAATGAGAGTTCCTATTGTATCCAGTAAGTTTGCTAAACGTTTCAAACCCTTTGTAGAATTACATGTATACAACTCAGTAATAAAACTCATGGAAAAGAAATGTTACGATATTAAATCTACATCATTGAAAAAGTTAAAGAATATTCTACTAAATTTACTTCCATCGATTTCCTACCTTGAAACTGAGGCAATGATCAAAGTTTGATTCAGACTTTTTGTTTATGTATGTATGCATGTGTACGTTTTTGTATATGAGTATGTTTATGTGTATGCGTGTAACCTTTATATTGTACTGTTCTATTATTTATTATAGTGTTTGTATAGACAGCATGGATGTGTATATGTATGTAGGTATTCATATATATAAACGAATATGTATAGTGTAAGCGTATAATAATTAAGATGTAAAGAAAACGAAAACATGTCTTGGGCCTTAGCTTAATCTATTTTGGAAATCCCTCTGTCTGAGACCCACGATACAGACTTTTAGTCTAGTGTGGGAATCACTATAAATGTTATAGTTAAGTAAGGTTTTTTGGTAAATAAATTTATTATATATTATTATTATTATTTATTAAGAACTGCTTATTGTCTGTGGTAGTTTGTTATGCACAGAGCACTTCACTATGTGGGCGTTACCCGTCTAGAAAGTATATTATTACTGTAGTACTATAATTTGAAAATAGAAACAATATTTCATACGCGCGATCTGTCAAAAAGAAAATAACATAATGGACAGAGTATAGTTACTTGTATTAGTTACCTCTAATGTACTTATCCATATTCTACTAACTACATACGTCATCTGCTAATTTTAATATGACAAACTTTGTTATTGGCTATTTATGTATTTAACTTGAAGATTGTATTACTAATGTGAAAGCTGTTAAGTTTGCTGAATAAATAAATAAATAAATAACTTTGTGGAAGAGTGTTGTAAAAATTATATTATTAATGATTAAGAATTTTTATCGGTTGCGTACGTCATTTGGTTCGATAAAGGGGTTATTATACTCGTATTAGCTACACGTAGCGTTATAAAAACCTTGTGTCGTAATGTATACATCTAACAACAAATCAAGCAATTTTAGTATGAACTGTGTTTGAACTAAGTTCAAACATAGTTTTGTTATTCGTAACAATTTTACTGAAAATAAGATAAAACTGGCAGTCAGCATAGTAAGTATTCTTATAACTTTTTAGTGGAATTTTCTTGTTATCTGTTGAATAATGTCAAAGGTGGTGTCCATGTCGATAAAGCAGAATATGTATTGAATGTTTAGCGCCAACGCTTGTGGCTTATGTCTTCCTATTATCCAATGTTTTGCAAAACATGTTGGATTTGAAATCTCTTGAATCTAACAGGTAGGCCAGCTATTAAGCTCATGAAATCCTGGTTTCGTTTCTTTTGAATTATTCAAAAAGAACGTACTCGTACAGATAATGTTATTTTTAATTTAAAGTATATATTTATATGTATATATACTCAAGTAAGGTGGTTAAGCATTTTTATATATTTTTTTTTAATATTTATGTTGTTTTTGTGGGGGGTAAGGGGAGAACGGAAATAACAGCATATCCGGCCCAAATGTCAACCTCACCTGCACGTGTCGACGACTCTGAGGATTACTCTCGAAGTTTTCGCGATACCCCCTGCTAGACAACGGACGAGGCACTGGCGACCGAGTAAATGGCGGTATAACCATTAGCCTAGTCCCTCGACTAGAAGAGGCTACAGGGAGCCTTGAGGACGAAATATTCTCAGAAAGACCTGGTGCGGAAGGCAAAGGGAAAACCACCGCACTAATTTTCCCAGGAAAATCATTATGGCTGGACACAATAAAAGTATGGCCCTCAGTCCCCGGCAGACCTTAAGTGGTCAGAGGGTGCTAAGAATCCCCGGGTCAGTCATAACAATTGCTACCTGGAACGTTCGGAGTTTATTTGAGGATATAAAGCTTGATAATGCTTTACTGGAGATGAATAGGCTTGCCCTGGATATCATGGGTATTAGCGAGCTGAGATGGATCGGCACTGGACTTCGTACATTGGAAGATTACTCCATATACTACTCTGGAAGTAAAGATGTGCAACATCATCGAAACGGAGTGGCAATAGCTATCAGAAAAGCAATCAACGCCTGCGTTCGAAACTTTGTTCCGATATCGGACCGAGTGATGATTCTTCAACTATATGCACGTCCATTTAACATCAATTTAATTCAGGTATATGCACCAACAGCCGACAAGGACGAGAACCAGTTGGAATCTTTTTACGCGTACGTAGAGGAAGCGCTAAAAATTGTAAAACCACACGAGGTAAACATAATCCTCGGAGATAATGCTAAGATTGGCAAAGGTAAATCTGAAGGAGTGGTTGGAGACTTTGGGCTGGGATTGAGAAACGATCGTGGGGACAGACTTGTGCAATTCTGCCAGGAACATGATTATGTGGTAACAAACACTTTTTTCAAATTGCCGCCTCGAAGGCTTTACACATGGAAATCACCAGCAGACAAACCAGACAACATAGTAAGGAACCAAATTGATTTTATTTTAATTAATAAACGACACCGAAACAGCATAAAGTCAGTTAAAACTTACCCCGGAGCAGATATAGGCTCAGATCATAATCCCTTAGTAGCGTCTCTTACAGTTAAACTCAAAAAGATTAAAAAACCAATTATAAAAGCACGGATGGATGTGACTCAGCTAAGAAACAAAGAGCTCCGAGTAAAACTGCATACAGCTACCAATAATGAGATATCAAAGTTGGGGCTGAGTATGCAGGACCGAGATGTGGAGACTGAGTGGAGTGCTTTCAAAAAGACATTGCTCAATATTGGCGAAGAACATCTAAAACCACAACGAGTGATAAGCAAAAGTGATTGGATGACGACTGAGATTCTCGATCTTATTAACAGGAGACGCGAAGTTAAGGGTAAAGACGAGAAGAGATATAAGGAATTACAACATGCCATCAGAAGAAGGGTACTGTCGGCCAAAGAGTGCTGGATGTCTGAGAAATGCGACGAGATTGAAGAATTAGATGCGAAACACGATCATTTTAATTTGCATAGGAAAGTGAAGGAATTGCTGAGCCAACGACATCGTACGAGACCACTCTCTGGCCTTGTGAACTGTGATGGAAAAGTAGCAACTGCCCTTGATGAAAAGCTCATAATTTTGCTACAGTACATAAAAAAGTTGTTCGCGGATAACACCAGATACGATGTTGTGATTTGTGACAATGGTGATGATTCGGGACCTCCAATTTCGAAGGCAGAAGTGGCTTCTGCTATTAAGAAGGCTAAGTCGAGGAAGGCAGTTGGGCCCGATGAGATTCCGGTTGAACTGCTTAAGGAGATCGAGGAATGTAACTTAGATTACTTAGTAAATCTCTTCAACCTTATTTATTATACTGGCGTTATACCGGAGGACTGGCTCAAATCGACATTTATAACCCTTCCTAAAGTAAATAATCCAAAAGAGTGTAACCAATATCGTACAGTTTCCCTAGTGAGCCACGTTCTGAAAGTGTTTCTCAAAATTATACACGGGCGCATATACAAAAAATGTGAGGCTATACTATCTAACAGCCAATTCGGTTTTAGGTCAGGATTGGGAACTCGCGACGCTTTATTGGGTATCAAGTATTGGTTCAGAGGTGTCGGGATGTCAATCGAGAGTTGCATGTTTGTTTTATTGACTACGAAAAGGCATTCGACAGAGTACAGCATGCGAAACTTATTGATGTCCTAAAAGACGTTGGCGTTGATTACAGAGATTTACGGCTGATAAAACATCTTTATGGCAACAGACGGCGAATGTGAAAATAGAGGGGCAACCCTCCACCTATGTAGATATAGCGCGTGGGGTCCGACAAGGATGTATTCTCTCGCCCCTGCTTTTTAATATTTACGCCGAACGAATATTTTCTGAGGCCTTACAAGACGTGAGGGAGGGAATAGTTGTGAATGGTGTACTTATCAACAACATCCGATACGCAGACGACACCATTTTAGTGACGGATAGTCTGGCCGGTCTTCAGTCGCTGATTGACGCGGTTCATCATCATAGCAAGCTATTTGGTATTAATATCAACGCCAAAAAGACCAAATGTATGACTATAAGCCGCACACGAGAGACATATTCTCCGCTGACTGTTAATGGCATAGCTCTGGAACGAGTCCACAAATATAAATAAATATCTAGGTGCAATGGTCGACGACAATTGTGACAATGCTCTGGAAGTCAGGTGCAGAATTGAGCAGGCAAGAAACGCATTCCGGAAAATGAACAAGATCCTCTGTGACCGGAAACTTAGTTTGGCACTACGTACACGCATCGTCCGATGTTATATATTCTCGGTATTACTCTACGGCGCCGAAGCATGGACACTCACGGAGTCTACTAGCAAGAAGCTCCAAGCCTTCGAAATGTGGGTGTATAGAAGGATGCTGAGAATTTCATGGGTACATCGTGTACGAAATACATGTGTGTTGGCTAGGATGGGTAAAGCTGCAGAGATCTTAGACGCAATTAAGACTCGCAAACTGCAATATCTGGGACACATAATGAGAAACGAAAAGTACTGCCTTCTGCAGGTGATTATCCAGGGCAAAATCCAGGGCAAGAGACCCCCAGGTAGACGAAGAACATCATGGATGAAGAACTTACGCCAATGGTACAACAAGAGTACCCGATCATTATTCAGAGCGGCGGCATCCAAGGTTGAGATAGCCATTATGATCGCCAACCTTCGCAAGAAGACGGCACCATAAGAAGAAATTGTTTTTGTGTGAAGTGTTGTAGTTCTTTTGTGAAGAAGTATAGATGAATAAAATTATACATCCAATGCCCTTGATTTGAATTCTAATAGTGTTGTGTTGTACTATCTTATAAAGAGTTCTGGAGACCTATTTTTGAATTACGAATGTGACTTCGAAATCACCGCTGACTAATAGTCAGCGGTGACTATGAGGTCACGGGTTCCTAAACATCCAATTTTTGAAAGTCGATCGCAGAGCTGCCAAGCATAGTTCCACGCAGAGGTGTATATATATATATATATATATATATTATATATATATTATATATATATATATATATATGGGGCACTCGTAATGAAATCACATCCGTGACTAAGGTAGTCACATGAGTGATATCCAAAAATAAGAATTATTGAAAATCGGTGATTTCTAAGTCGCATTCGTAATTCAAAAATAGGTCTCCTGATCAAGCAACAAATATCATGAGCATATTAATATTAATAAATATGACTTGTTTTATTTATTCATATTCTTATAGGTTTTTATATCTATACTCTATACTAATCTATACTAATATATAAAGCTGAAGAGTTTGTTTGTTTGAACGCGCTAATCTCCGAAACTACTGGTGCGATTTGAATAATTCTTTTTTTGTTGGATAGTCCATTTATCGAGGAAGGCTATAGGCTAAATAACATTACGCTATGACCAATAGGAGCAAAGACAGAGCGGTAAATGTGTAAAAAACGGGGAAAATTATTCATTTTTGAAGGCTTTCTTTGCGTGCGCTGCGAAAACGGTTCAAGATACACAAAAAATATGTATGAAAGAATTATTCCTCTATACATGATCTAAAAAAAAGTCCGCGACGGCATATGTCTATCTTTTAAGTTTAGTCACAATGACCGTTTTTATGGTACCAAATTTGGTCGAAATAATTTGTTTAAGTTGTATCAACATAATAATATTTTATATCTCTATATGAAAAAGACTCCGGTCACCTGTCTTCTCAAAGGCTTGTAATTGATTTGAATAAGGCAGTGGTGACTTGCCGCTCACTAAATGGGCCCCCCAAAAAAGCAGGCCAATAATGGTGCGAAGGGAGCAACATTGGTGGTAACGGCTAAGAGTGTAGAGAGGTGTGTCTGCGACACCGATCGACACGCCGTCGGCGTTATGACATTATATATATTATACACTTCTACCCTCCGAGCATCTGCTCTTGCGACTCCACTCTGTCCGGCCGGCTGAGGCAAGGTAGAGGCGGGTGGCATATGCCACCCTTAAGTACATTGGTACCATCGGTGACGCAATTCACCGATAGCTCGCCACAATCACCCTGGGCATTAAATGACGATGGGGGCGATGGGGTCGTCACTTCCCTACGCACTTATTATTATTATTATATTAAATACTTGATATTATATATATAAAATATTGTATATAATAATATATTATATATATTATATATATTTTTTAATATATATATATATATTAATATAATATTATATATATAATATATATATATATATATATATATATATATATATATATATATATTATATATATATATATATATATATATATATATATATATTATATTAAAATATTGAAATTATTTATACATAGGTACATGTTAATTGAAGAACATTCCCTGTTTTAGTAATTTAGTTCAGTTATGGCTGATTTATTTAGCTTAATGAAGAAAAGGCACATGGCGGGGCGTTGCGCCACGATCTTGGCCCCTGGTGTACCAGGATCGCATTAGGACGTAGGAGTGATCTTAGCCGGGGACAGTAAGACGTACGTCATGATATCGATTTTCCCTCTGCTAAGCTCCGCCCCATACAATCAGCAGGCTTTATACTGTGTGAAAGAGACAAACACCCCTTGTTAAAGCGCATGCGTATACAAAAGAGGATGAGTTGTGATACCTGCTAATACCTTGCTTTTATGCTGCCCTGATAGTTCAACCCCGATCCATGACGTAATAGTGACATCGATGACGCGATTGTCTTGTCCTTATGCATGTGTTAATATAATCTAAAATCTATGGGAAAGATTCTGTAGTGACTCGATTGTCTATGCATGTGCTATTTAATAAATATTTCTGTGTTTTAATTAATTTGTTGGTCAGAAATGTATAAATACTTTAGCAAATTATATATTATAATTAAATTCAATTGGGATTCTATAACTATATGTATACAAACTGTAAATGTAATATATAAAAAAGACTATTCTTTAAAGAAACGTTGTACATATCTTTTGAGATTCATAGTGTCGTGGCAATAGAATATAATAACTTTGGCAACCACAGTTTTGGTCGACAAGCTTGTTGTAATACAGCTATCGAGACTTCGGATTGTTCGAGTGTTGGGACTGCACGCGGAAATGATTTGCTTTTTTTATTAAGAAAACGCAATACTGTGGAGAATGTCCACTATTTTATATACAAGTTGCAATTATTCATACTAATCTGAATAATGAAAATAGCAAATTTTTTGGAAATACTCTTCTGAA
Organism: Scirpophaga incertulas; assembly: GCA_036419045.1. Lineage (NCBI taxonomy): Eukaryota > Metazoa > Arthropoda > Insecta > Lepidoptera > Crambidae > Scirpophaga > Scirpophaga incertulas. The sequence goes on along the minus strand of CM071633.1, from coordinate 27,652,788 downwards.
TGAGTGAAATGGGGGGTGTAAGTTTATATGAAAAAAAAATTATAGAATCAAAATTTACATAATGTACTCATTAATAAAATGTATCAGGTTTCTTTGGAATCTATTATTATTAAGTGAAAAATATGGGGTACACATAAACCCAAAAAAGGCGTACATAAATAAATAAATAGCTTGCGTCAAAATTGAAAAAATTATTGATCGCCATCAAAAATTGATTGAAAACAGTAGTAGAATAATTTTTTTGGAATGAATCCCAAAGATTAAAACAGGGAAAGTATAAGTTTATATGATGCTCAGTTAGATCAGAGTCAAATTTCAGATAAGAAAAGCTAGACATAATGGCGAAAGGACATTCCTTTTCCATAGATTGTACGCCCCAAAACACGCAAGCGCGATGCTCACCTAGTGACTCTACTGCGAGGCTGCGTGAACGTCTGGCTAGCGCGCACGCCGCGGTGATGTCTCTCTGTCTGGGGACTGTCCAGGGTTCTCGGACAGTCCCTCCTTTGGCGGCGGTTCGACTAGTCCTAGGCCGACCCGGCCCCGGAGCACATGGCGGTAGAATCGCGAAAGCGCTTTATCAAAAGTAATAACAACATTTACAATAAATTATGTCGTTATCATACAATGTACATATATGTTTACAATTTATAAGGGAAAACAAATATTTACACTTTACTCATTCGGAAGTAATAATGCTCTAAATTCAAATTAACTTTACATTAAAATTGCAATGAAATCTATACCTTTACAAGTGACAATAAAATCTAAAATTGTGTATTTTAAAATTTGCCTTATTGCCTGTCAATAGAAATGAATTCCAACTAGGCGTTATCTATAACTACAGCTGTTGCAGCTTTATGCAGTCTTAGTACATCGAGCCCATCCACGGCATGGTTGAAATTATTCAAGGTCATATAAGTTTCATTTCATTGATTTATGACATGATTGCATCTCTTTTACGCACATACAACAAAGCGAAACGTTTGTTTTTTTTTCGCAGCCTGTACCAATAGCGACTGCAACCACCTGTGACGGTATTAAGCTGTGTGGTTTGAAAGTTAAATACGCTAAGAAGAATTAAGTTATGATCCGTAAATTCTGTCCGCCATTATTCTAGTGTATTGTGTAAAGCGGCATTATTTGTATAAACGTGAAACAAAGAAACACACAGGCTGGGTGACGAAATAAACAGATGTGTATGTATTATTACACGCATGTAACTAACTAGTAATGATTAAAATATAGTATTTTTTCGTATCGAGTATTTTAAGACTTAGGCGTCGTTTTGGGCCCAACGTGGGAGTTACATAAATGACCAGAATATGTTAAATTCCTTTAACACACACAGTACAGGATTTAAATGTGTAATCTCAAGGATGTGTATATGCACTAAAATAGTACGCTGTGATATAAGGTTGGAAAGTAGCTAATTGCAAACGCAAACGCTCTCATTAATAAGCTAATGGCGAAGTTAAGGGTTTCAATGTAACATGTTTGCCATAGTCTATACACCTATGTGTATTTTAAAACAGGAGGAAAATAAGAAATATATCTCCATTGTTATGGCCCTTATGACAAGGCTGAGTTTAGTTGGTAGATCACGTGGCCGGACCGCTCTGGTCGCGTGGAGCGCGTGGACCGGTCTGGAGTCCAACGTAACCTCGTGACACTTGCCATTGTGTGGGTATCCCGGGCATGTTTCGTGCTCCTTATGATGGATTCTAGCCTTTCTCTCCCGAGGAAAAGAAATAAATAAAATAATATATATATATATATAATATATATATAATAATATATATATATATATATATATATATATATATATATATATATATATATATATATATATATATATATATATATAATATTTTATTCTTTTTCCAACTAATATATTAATATATATACATATACATACATATATATATAATGTGTGTGTACGACTGTGGATGTGTGTAAGCACTGTAGTACTGGAATCCTGGAGTGCGTTTCGTGCTCCTCATGAGGATTCTCAGCCCCTCTCCTGAGAAATGACTTTTATGAATTAGAATGAATTAATGACTTTTTTTCTAATAGACCTACCTTTTTTCAATAATAATAGTAGTGTTAAGCGTTTATCAGCGTATTAAAAATTATTCTATAAGTCTAAAGTCTATGGATGTACGGTTTATACGTACATACCTAACTCAATACGTTGACGCACCGTGCGTCATCATTGTGGTGTCAAATTATATTATTACTCGTATTATTGTAAGCAGCTTAGCAACACGTACAGTGCGGGGATCCGTGGAAGATGTCACCAATGGTTTACAGCCTATTTCAAAAACAGAGAACAATTAGTTGAAATAGAATATTATTAATATTAATGAAATAGAATTAATTCGATTCCGATTTCAAACCAATAAACGCGTCAATTCCCCAGGGGAGTGTACTAGAATGTCTCCTCTTCCTCCTATATATCAACGATCTACCTGAATATAAGCCGAGCCGTGCTTTGTTTGCAGACGATATATCAATATTAATATCATGCGAAAACAATAATAATTTGAATAACACAATCGACTCCATACTGACGCGTACTACTGATTGGATGGCCGACCATAACCTAGAAATAAATTACAATAAAACAAAATTAATTACATTTCACCCCCGTCAAAAATTACCACTTAATATAGATTATAGCTTTAACAATATTGAACTAGAAACAGTAAATAAATTCACTCTATTAGGCATTAAATTTAGACACGCATGTTGATTGGAAATCACATGTACAAAAAATTAAAGCAAAAATTTCTAAATTTACGTATGCACTCCGCGAAATTAAAAAAAAAACCACTAATTTAAAGACCGCCTTATCAACTTACTATGCATACGCTTACTCATGGCTCACATATGGTGTCATCCTATGGGGAAACAGTACAGAGGCACATACACTTCTTATTTCACAAAAAAAAAACTTATTAGAATTCTAGTCAATATTGAAGAAACCGACAGTTGTAAACCTCACTTTAGAGATCTTCACATCCTTACATTACCATTTTTTTTTTTGTTTCCCTGAGGAAAATGCATTAAATTACATACCCCGGCTGTGGCGAGCCGGCGGTTATGTGGGGCTCTCCTCCCCAGAAGGGGGAGGCCTACCCACTAAAAACCTCGGGGATGGCCTTCCTCAGGCATGTAGGGAGCCCCCGGGAACACAAAGGCCACTTCCGGAACCCCAGCCTCCGCTCCCCTCTCTAGAGGGGAGCCCTCCTCGGGGGAGGCTACCATCTCCCCCGGTCCCCTCCACCGACGACGCCCCCGGCCACGGAAGGGGCGTGTCCATCCCGGGTCGCCGTAGCGGTCGCGACTTCCTCGCGCCCGCCGGCGACCCGCGGCGGCGCCGCAGATGTGCTACCGAGCCCGGCGCCGCCTCCTTCGAGCGGGATCGGCCATCTCCCGACCCCGCTCGGCGGCCTCCTTCTGGAGCATTACTGCTTCACAGAAGGAGGCCACAGCCCTCCAACCTCCCTCGTCCGCCAGCATTGCCGCAATCAATGCCGGCGGAGACAGATCTCGCCCGATCTCTGCGACCAAGACTCGGCGCTCGGACGCCCACGCGGGGCACTCCGCCAGCGTGTGCTGGGCCGAGTCGAGGTCGGATGAGTGGTGGCAATGTGTCGATCCCTCCCGTCCTATTCGACACAGATACTCACTCTGCCGGGCCCGGTGAGTATCTGAGTCAATCGGTAGGTGACCTCCTCCTTCCCGTGGAATCCTTACATTACCTAGCATCTATATATTTGAAATATGCAAATTAGTCCGTAATGACCCAGAACAATACATAAAGAGAGAGGACATACAGACTCAAATGACCCTAAGATACAAGGAACAGACTTAACTTACCCACTTCTAGATTAGCAATGCAATCATCCAGCCCCTATGTTATGTCCATTAAACTATATAATAAATTGCCAAACTCTATAAAAAACGAACCCAAAGTAAATATATTTAATAATAAACTGAAAGCTTTCCTCCTAGATAAAACTTACTATTCTGTAAACGAGTACCTAAATGACCAACAAACATAAAACATGCATACATACTCGTACCTCAACCAGGCTTCTTATAGTAATAAAATAATAAAACACAACACACCTACAATATCCTTTCCATAAATATACTTTGAATACACAGATATATAAGTATTATACATATAACCATTCTTTAAGCTGCTGTCTTTTATTTTTTGGTGGAAATATAATAAAAATTGTAATTAAGTATTTTATTTTAATAAAAAATGAATAATAAAATATACTTAAAATACATTATACATTACATATAAATAATAATAAATAATTAAATATACCTACCTAAATGTGTAATAATAAAAATTGAAAATTGTAATATTTATTGTAAATTAAAATGAATAATAAAATACACTCAAATACATTATATATTACATATAAATAATAATAAATAATTAAATATACCTACCTAAGTTAATACAATTTATAAAAATGGAATATTTATTATAAATTAAAATGAATAATTAAATACACTATACATTACATATAAATTATAATAAATAATTAAATATACTTAAATGAATACAATTTTATCAGTAATGATTAATACATATAAAAAATAGTTCCTCGCTCCCGTTGATCTATATTGCTGTGCCCGACAGGGTCCATAATTGTACCTACCTCTAATTTTAAGGTCACCTGTATCACATTATGGAACGCAATAAAGTCATTGAGTATTGAGTACTCGTTAACACGCTTCCATTTGTACTTAACTAACATAATAAAGGTGCTCAAACAACACACTCTTTTGGAATTCTATAAACTTCCCCTTGGAATCCAACACCCGTATAATTAAACAATGCCATCTTGCGTCGATTGACAGCATTACCAACACTTAAAAATTACTGTTAATTTGTTTGAATAGATAGCATTAGCTCCGTTCTTTGCGTATGCTTATTGTATGTACCAGACTTGCAGTAAGATGATACCGTAACTTGATAGGGACGGATTTCATAGCAACGCCAAGTTGGGGTTAGGATATATCCTGTATGAAATTGCATTTAAAGCCCTCTTGCGACGTTTGCATGAAACAGCAGCACCTGAAAATCTGGCTAAATAGATGGCTGTAGTATCGTATTACGTAATGGCGGCGCAATACACCAGGTTATCAGAAGTATGTAGGAGTAAATGCTTGCTAGGCACTCCAAGTACAAAGCCTCGTTGCTAAGCGTTGTTGACTTTAATGATTTTACGGTGTCTGTTAAGCTCCTCCCCAATCGAGATTTGCCATGTTTGAAACTGACTAGTGTGAAAGAGAAGAAAAGAGAGTCTGTCGGCGGATAAACCACCTATTGATATTTCAAAAGTTCTTGGTTTTATGCAGTTCCTAGTATGATTTATTAATAGGTGACGCCAACTAAGATTTGAGTGAGGTTTAAATTGGATTCCAAGTATAGGAAAATCAAAACTAAAAAAATATGACCGTTCTATTTTTATGTCAAATTGCTCGAAAAATCTGCTGTTACATAGCGAGTAATAAAATAACATATCCAAAGCGAAAATAATGCACGAATAGTTGTTTTTGGCGCCCAACGTGGGCCTGCTATTCTATAAGATGTAAATAAATTGTAATTTAGACCTATTTTGTATATACAAGTTATACATTCTTAAAACATGATTTGTTATCATGGTTGTTATTCAAGCTATATACTTGTCGCCCCCAAATTACTAGGAGCTCAACGTTTAGAACTGAGAGACTTTGGATTGTACACTTTTATTTCATTTTATTTATTTTCCACATCTGCTGCTTTAGTAATATCTGATATTCTATCGACTAAACATATGCTCATTATGTTCCGAATAAAAATATACTTCTAAATCGATTCACGCTTTGCTTATTAAGCTCCTCCTACAAATCAGATATGCCGACATTTACTTAGTATGAGTGAGACGGGAAACCTCTAGATGAGCTCGACATTTGTCGCGACGAGTATTTCCACTATCTCAGTTTTATGCGGCCTTGGTACTAATCGCTAGAAGATTGACGTAAATATCGTATTTGTGACGTCACATTTCAATTAACTTCGCGTTCACATTTGAGAATTTGTTCCATATTGTAGAATATAATCATTATTTATCTTATAATAGTAGTAAATAGCGGTACTATTTTCAAATCATAAAAAGTCCATGACGTTAATGAATAAATAGATAAATATGAAAAACAACATTTTGTTTTTAATTTTTTTTACACAATATATAAGTGTCATAGAACATATTTGTTTTGCATTACTTCAATACTAAAGTGAAAGTTAAAAAAAAAACTCAATGTTTGGCTGGAATTGCGTTAGCACGTAGTCTATTTATGGAAAAAAATAACTAATATCCATACAAAACGGCGATTTCATAGTCAGAGACGAGCAATTTTACTTAATTTCTTAGTAAGTAAGTAAAGTGCTGACAATTAAAGAAAAATTATGGTCTCCAAGTCTGTGGAGGAAAATAAACAATAATAAAAAGAGCAATTTTAGTTACAATTCAAATCTCAAAATTAGGTTATTTTAATTCAAAAAATATTCAATAGTTATTGATTTTAACTTTGTCATAACTAATGTTCTTCAAAACGTTTTATAACTTTGTTTAATATCTTTAAAATAAATTTCGATAAGTTTGCTTTCTTGGGTTATTAAGTACCTAAATAAGGAAACGAAATATTTTGAAATTTTCATCAAAACGGACAAATTTATACTTCAACCGCTAATATATTAAATGAAGAATTATATACAAATACTACAGAATCGACAGAAAATAAAAGTTGAAACTTGAAAGAAATAAAAACTTTGATTTAGTAATTAATAATTACTTTTAATGTATATTTATCGGACATTTGATTACTATTACGTATATATAAATATATATTATATATATTATATATATATATATTATATATATATATTGTTGGCATGTTACCCAACACTATGAGTTGTGCACATCACTATTGGTATAGCGCTTCCCGCCCCTCTCCATCTTAGGACACCGCATTGTACGGTCGTGTCAATTAACCTCTCAATATTATTATTGTATTAACTAATTATAAATAATTTGTATCGTGCATACTGCATAAATAGTTGATAGTAAATTACGTAGTGTAATTTGAACTGTGGAAATTAATAAACCATTGTGTTTGGCTGAACTGGCGGTTTTCCTATATACAGTCCACCTACATCTCTTCATGGTCCATCTCGCCGTGTCAAGAACAAGAACGCCATAATCATCGCAAGGGTGAAGTACTACCACAGTACATAACTTTCGCATTCTCACGATATCACAGACAAGCATATTTATTTTCTGCAAGCTGCAATATAATTAAAAGTATTTAATATTAGAAGAATATTATATTCATCGCTTCCGGTTTCATTTTGGTGGGAAGATTGGAAGAACAACGCTATTGGGCAAAAAGCAAGTCAGTTCCTGATTGGCGGAGAACTTTGTTTTTCTCGCATGTGATTGGTCGCGTATCTCTGCCGCAACACATTACGGCAGAGCCGATTGGCGAAACGAAAACTACCAACCGACGTCTGCGCCTCACTTCGGTCGTCCTCGGAACTACGGAAGCCAACTTCATCGCCCGCGCCGTGACGCCGCCCGCCGCCGAGTACAAGTACAACGAGTACGCCATTTTGTTGTCGGCATCGACGCTACCGCTAGCATTATTTTACATAACGCGTAGTACTGTGTGTTTCATAAGAATAATAGTTTATTATAGTGTATTTGTTTGTTAGTTCAAGAAACGAATATGGCAATGGAGTTGAAGGAATTAATTACCTGGCGAGGTCAATTAAAAGGTGCCATTACACGTTTAATCAATTTCGTAAATGAAGATGTGTCTTTTAAAAATGTTTCAAGTGAGTCATTACTGGCTAGAAAGGCTAGATTAGTTGATTCTTTTCAAAAATATGAGTCAACAAATGTAAAATTTTTAACTTTGGATCCCGATAATAGTGAAAATCCAGAGGATGTTGAAGACAAGTACTTTTCAGTTCTATCTAAAATTGACCAGCAACTCAATGCTATTAACATCACCAAGGAACGCACCCCTTCAACCCCAGTGTCTTGCAAAATTAATCTACCGAATATTGTTTTGAATACATTTAATGGTAAGTGTGCAGAATACATACCTTTTATTAATTTGTTTAAATCCATAATAGACCAAAACAGTAATTTGGACAACATACAAAAGCTGTACTATTTGAGATGTTATCTATCAGATGAGCCTCTTAATTTAATCAAAAATTTACCATTAACACCAGAAAGCTATAGTAAAGCTATTGAAATTTTAAACAGTAGATATAACAACAAATATAGGTTAATTAGTGAGCATATTAATTTTCTTATTGATCTTAAGCCTATTGTTAAATCTACAGCAAATAATTTAAGAGAATTTATTTGTAACATAAAGCAAATTATTGCTGCTTTGTCAAACCTTGATGAAAATGTTAAATATTGGGATGCCATTATATTGTGTATATTGTGTCGTAAACTAGATATGTATACATCAAGAGCTTTCCAAATGGAGAGAGACACGGAGGAGGAGCCTACTATTGCTGCCTTCCTCGCCTATATGGAGAAGCGAGCACTGGCGCTTGAGAATGCTGATCCCGGCTACAAGTCTTCCGGCCAGCATCGCCAGCAAAAGGATGCAGGGCTAGCTGCTTTCAGCGCTACAAATCAGCCCGTCAAATCATGTATCTTATGTAAGTTGGATCACAAATTACATGTTTGCAATAATTTTAAACTTATGCCAATCTCAAAGAGACTTCAATTTGTCAAAGATAAAGGCCTTTGTAACATATGTCTTGGTAAACATAAAAATAAATGTCAATATCATTTTCGCTGTGCGGAATGCAAAAAGGCACATAATACACTGTTGCATCACACCGATAGTCCTTCACTGTCGCATAATATTTCCAGCAGTGTAGCCACTTCATCTTCTGTCTTCATGACAGCTTATAATAATAATGTTCTTTTACCTACAGCAAAGGTCAAACTTCTCGCTCGAGATGGCACTGAAATTCATTTGAGAGCCCTACTTGACAGTGGGTCCCAGCTGTCTTTCATAACAGAGAGAGCTATGCGGCTGCTTGACATGAAACCTACACTTGTTAATGTCAATGTATTGGGTATCACAAATTCTAAAACTAGGTTAAAGCATTGCTTACCTTTAATAATTCATTCTCTAACTAACCCTTATAATATTTCTGTTAACTGCCATGTAGTAGAACAGGTGACATGTAACCTACCTCAGACAAAACTAGATAAGAGTAAAATTTTCATACCTAATAATGTAAAATTGGCAGATACAGAATTTTATCTACCAGCCGAAATTGATTTGCTAATGGGTGCAGATGTGGTATTCCAGGTGCTGCTTCCCCAGGAGTCATCGGCATGTACGTCTGTGATGGTGCCGCCTAATTCTCAGCAACCTACATCGTGTTGCGGTGTACAGTTTCCACATCTTATCAACACTCAGTTCGGTTACATTATTGGAGGTACACTACCTATGCATATAGCATCTACAAATGTCTGCAACAAGGTAACCTTAAAATGTTTTACATGTGATGATGATATAAATAATATTTTAACTAACTTTTGGAAAACTGAAAGTGTCCCTGAAGATTTCAATGAAAAATCTTCAGAGCATGAACTTTGTGAATATATTTTTAAAAGTACTGTTCGGTTGAAGGAAGGTAGATTTGAAGTAGCATTACCTTTAAAATTGCACTTGAGTGATGTAAATGAGGCCTTAGGAGATTCTTTTAATCTCGCATTGAGAAGATTCCTTAATTTAGAAAAAAAATTGCATAAAGACCCTTACCTGTTTGACCAATATAGTAAATTTATTCATGAGTACATAGATTTAAAACATGGCCATTATGTAGATATAAATCAGTATCAATTAGATAAAGATCCTGTTTACTTCTTACCCCATCATGCAGTCTTAAAACTTCATAGTAAAACAACCAAACTACGTACTGTATTTGATGGTTCAATGAAAACCAACAAAAAGGTTTCATTGAATGACTTATTACTTAATGGGCCTGTTATTCAGCGGGATCTATTTGACATATTGTTATTGTTTAGATTTGGTAGCTACACATTCACTACTGATATTAAACAAATGTTTAGAAACATCCGTGTAATTCCTGAACATACTTCTTTACAAAATATTTTATGGAGAGATACTCCGAATGATACAATAAAATGTATCCAACTAGACACAGTTACTTATGGTTTGAAGAGCTCAACCTTTCTTGCTACCCGATGTCTCCAAGAATTGGCTACTAAGTATGAACAAAGACTACCGTTAGCTTCAAATATAATAAATAATCATACATACGTTGATGATATTTTGTACAGTAATAATGACCTTCAAAATGTTAAGGAGTGTATGTTGCAACTACGGCAGCTGCTTCATTTGGTTCTTTTCATACTCACAAATGGTCTTTCAATGACAACAGATTATTAAGTGATATTCCGTCAACTGAACAGAACTTCAATGATTTTGAACTTCAAAAAGATGATTGTAGTTTTAAGGCATTAGGTTTTACATTGCTGATTAAAAGTGATCAATTTAAATTTGATTGCCCAAAGTCATTTAATATCGATTATTTCACAAAAGGGATATTCTGTCATATATAGGAAAGTTTTATGATCCCATGGGGCTTGTATCTCCTATCATTGTACAAGCTAAAGCTATTATGCAGAAATTATGGTCTTCCAAAACAGACTGGGATTCCACACCTGATTACAATGTAAAAAATGAGTGGCTTCAATTTTGTTCAAGTCTAGCTTTAATGGAACCAATCTTAATAAATCGAAATATATCTGTATCAGATGCAGATACTCTTGAGCTCATAGGTTTCTCAGATGCCTCCAGTTCTATGGCATATGGATGCTGTGTGTACCTGAGAGTAATAGATCCCAAAGGTATGGTAAAAATGCATTTACTCTGTTCGAAATCACGCATCAATCCGCTTCAAAACAAAAACGCAACTGTGCCACGCTTAGAACTTAACGCAGCTTTACTGTTATCTATTTTAGTCACTAAAGTTAAAAGAACATTAAGTTTAAAAGTTAATATAAAAGATACTTATTTATTCACGGATTCAAAAATAGTACTTGCTTGGTTGCACACCGAAGCTATGCGTCTTAATGCTTACGTGGCGAACAGAGTGAAAGCTATTGTTAATAAAACTTCTGGCTGTCATTGGCTTTATGTCAAAACCGACCAAAACCCTGCGGACTATGTCAGCAGAGGAGTTCCTCCCAGCAAGCTTGCGGAATGCTCAGCATGGTGGAGTGGACCCAGGTTTTTGCATGACACTAACTATGAATTTAAAATCCATGTAGACTTGCCGGAGGACATACCCGAGAAAAAGGCGATCTCTGTGTCAGCATTCTCAAGCAGTCAGGTATCCAATGATTTATTTGATAATATACGCAATTATTCTGGCATCCAAAAAATGACTCTGTTAGCATATATTTTTAAGATTTATAAAAATGAACAAGGAATTTATTTTAAAAAGAGGAAATAGCTTGTATAAAAAATAATAAAAAGGTCAAAGGTAGTTTACAGAATTTGTTTCCCTTTATTGATAGTTCAGGTATATTGCGTCTAACTGGGCGCTTACATCACTCCAATATACCTTATACACAAAAGCATCAGGCTATTCTACCCAAAGAGTCACCTATTACTCAGTGTATTGTTAGATTTGAACATGAAAGGCTTTTACATGCAGGTCCAAAACTGTTACTGTCGAATTTAAATCAAAGATTTTGGATTACTAATGGTTTAATGTATGTTAAAAAGATTACAAAAAAATGTATAACATGTTTTAGAAATAAGGCAGAAGCCAGCAAGCAGTTGATGGGTTCCCTGCCAACTGATCGAGTGACTGCTATGAGCCAGCCATTCGAGAAGGTGGGAGTGGATTTCGCTGGCCCTATTAAAGTAAAACTTTCGCGCGTGAGACGTTCCGTAGAGGGAAAAGGGTACATTTGCGTCTTTGTTTGTTTTGCAACAAAGGCTATACACCTTGAGCTTACTTCTGACCTCACTACTGAAGCTTATCTTGCGTGTCTTAGAAGATTCATTGCGAGAAAGGGGTTGCCCAGGGAAATCTACTCTGACAATGCCAGTACCTTTAAAGGAGCACGGAACCAATTAACTGAACTATATAATCTGCAATCCTCACACGGTCACCAAAGTAAGGTCTGCCAATATGCAGCTCAACATGGCATTAATTTTCATTTTATACCATCATATTCACCTACCTTTGGCGGGTTGTGGAGGCTGCAGTGAAAAGTACCAAATATCATTTAAAAAGAATTATGCAAGGTCAATCATTAACTTATGAACAAATTGACACTATACTAACAGAAATTGAATGTATCTTAAATTCTAGACCACTTCTACCTTTATCTACAAATGATGAAAATAATTTTGGTTATTTGACTCCTGGCCATTTCTTAATTGGCAAGGCTCCTACTATGTATCCAGAAAGAAATATAACAAATGTACCACAAAATAGGCTTAAGTATTGGCAATTATGTACTCAGCTTAAACAATCATTTTGGAATAAGTGGTATAAACAATATCTCAACACACTACAAAATCGACCAAAATGGTTAAATTTGTTACCAAATGTAAAAACTGGCAGTCTTGTAATTCTAAGAGAGGATAATGTACCTCCGATGTCATGGCCAATGGCTAGAATAAAAAAGGTATTTCCAGGTCATGATGGTCTCGTAAGAGCCGTAGAAGTTAGGACTCCTAATGGAAAATGTCATGTCCGTTCAATTTCAAAAATATCTGTTTTACCAATATATGATGATTAGTCCTACATGTAGTAGGTAACTAAGTGAATTTCATTTATTGCTTAAGATTAATATTAAGTAAAGTTTTCGTTTCAAAAACATTGATATTGTGCTAAGTAAATATATTATTTGTTTGTATTATTAAGTTCACACTAACAATTAATGTTTTCTCTTACTCACTTTGTATAAATTCTCTAATAGAATAACTTGGTTGTTAATTTATAGTACAGTGTATTAAAATAGATAATAATTTGTTAATTGTTATAGTAGTATATTAAAATAGATAATAATTTTCTCTTATAAATAATTGTACAAGCATATTTTCTGAGGCCGCAGTATGTTGGCATGTTACCCAACACTATGAGTTGTGCACATCACTATTGGTATAGCGCTTCCCGCCCCTCTCCATCTTAGGACACCGCATTGTACGGTCGTGTCAATTAACCTCTCAATATTATTATTGTATTAACTAATTATAATATAATTTGTATCGTGCATACTGCATAAATAGTTGATAGTAAATTACGTAGTGTAATTTGAACTGTGGAAATTAATAAACCATTGTGTTTGGCTGAACTGGCGGTTTTCCTATATACAGTCCACCTACATCTCTTCATATATATTTATTTTTATAACTATTGATTTGGATCCTTACTGCCAAAATCTGATGAGTAAGAAACTGAGAGGTAACGACTGGAATGTACTGATAGAAATGGTTTAGACCTTGAAGGCTGAGAGGCTGACCTTCAAATTTCCACATTTATAGTCTCTACAGAATGTTTTTAGGCAGTGTCAGGTTAAAGTCAAAGTAGGCTGCCAAAACCATTTAATGCTTTTTTGATCATGGCAATTAAATTTTATAGTTAAAAGAAAACTTTTTGATTTTCATACAAAATGCAGCGAAATTTTCTATTGTTGAGTTGATAGGAGGCGACACGGGGTTGCTAGGCAACGGTGACGTGTCACGTGTTAGAGTCAAGAGTCAATCATTTATTTGCGAGAATATGGTTAGTAAGGTTGACATAGTATAATCCCGACATATTCAATCGATTATTCGACGTGCAAATGTTTAAAGTTTGTTAGTTCCTAATATTATGTTTCATTTACTATTCTGTTCTTCTGTTTATTGATATAAGTTATTAATTAAACAAACATTAAATCTGTAATGTCAATATTTTGTTATCTACTTACATAATTTATAAAGAAGTTATCAATTTCTTGTTCTATATTCTTCTGTGCGTAAATTATCGTCAAGGTTAATGTCACTCTGTACACTGTGTATTGTAGAGTCCATAATCGTGGAATTCAACATATTTTGTGCAACTATGTAGAGATCCAGGTCGTATTTCGACATAGGGATTTTTTCGCGAAGCGTGATATTTTTCTTCTTGGATGGATTAAAATATAAAAATGAAAATAACAGCGGTAAAACCCAGATGAATGGTATGTATGTATGATCAGCCGTTATACTTGTGTTTTAAATTTTTCTTTAGATTAGTGGGTGAGTCACAATTTATTTGTTTGTTTTTTATTTTTCCTCTTCAAATATAAGCACTTTTCATTTAGATTTTAATGTTTTTTGTCAGTAGTAGTATATTGCTTATTGTTATACGTTTTAAACTTTGTTTTTTTTATCACTATTTACAGACTCTTGTAAAGGATACGATTCCATAGTATTTTAGCAATTATTAGCACTTTAATCCATAGAAAATCGACACAAACACTATCACAGGTTATTTACAGTATACAGTTCATTGTCTATATATTTCTGCACATTTTCGTCACTTTCTCTAATTGGTACTTAATTAAGCACGGAGTCAATGTTTACTTTACAGCGCCCTCTGTGTGTTAGGGATCCCAGTTACTAGGTTCGCATAGATTAATAAGAGAATCGTAGCTAAGCATGACTTGTCTACGTCAGTGCTACATTCTTTTGTGTGACGTCATGTTATTGATTATCACACTGTTAAACTCCTGCCAATGCAAGTTGCTTGCTTGCACTTGTGCAGTATGAAAGTGATGGAAAACTGATACAAAATAACTGCAATTCACTGTACACAAAATAACTGCAATGGTTTCGACTAGCCTCAGTTTTATGATGTCCTGGTGAGACCTGTAGTCGATAGGTTACTAAATAAAGATACAGTAAGTCAAACCAATAAATTCAAACTAACACAAGAAGGAATTAAGGAGTCCCCAGTCATAATTATATAACAATAATAATTTATTTCAGATTCATCATCCATAATTGTTAGTACATCTGCAAACTTAAAAAAAAACTTTAAAAATTAGAGACATTACTTCGGTGCGCAGTCCACGGAATTCTTAGCATGCGCCTCCAACACCACATCTCGAGTGCGTCAATCTTACGACGTTCTCGCATCCTCAGTGTCTCAGCTCCATACAAAAAAATTGGGAATATCAGGCACCTCATCAGTCGAACTTTTGTGCTTCTAGTTATTCTGCGGTCCTTCCAAATTTTTGTGAGTTTTTCCACTGAGGATCGAGTCACGGCACAACGCCTTCGGATTTCATCCTCGCAACCGCCAGCATCAGTAATTAAGGAGCCCAGATACACGTAGCTCTTCACCAATTCACACCCTGCTATATGTCTCACGTCTGATTGGTTGCTGCTGGCACGATCCACAATCATCATTTTGGTCTTATCGCGATTAATTGCGAGACCAAATTCCAGCGCTGTAGCCCCCAGTCGGCGAAGAAGTGTGACCATTTCATCTCTACTCGACGCTAGGAGAGTAGTATCATCTGCATATCTTAGGTTTGATATTTTACGGCCTCCCACAGATATTCCTTTGTTCCAATCATCGAGTACTATCCGCATTATGTACTCTGTGTATATGTTAAACAAAAGGGGAGATAATATGCAGCCCTGTCTAACACCAGCTTGCGCTTTAAAACATTCAGAATCGACACCGTCAACCCTAACCGCAGCCGTGCCATCTTTCATACAGGCGCCTAATGAGGTTTATAAGGTGATGTGGTACACCCATCCCCGAGAGAACCCGCCACAACCTGCACCAATTGACGGTATCGAACGCTTTCCTGAAATCGACAAAACAGATATAGAGAGTGATGTTGAATTCTCTAGCCTTTTCCACAATCTGTCGCATTATGAGTAATTGTTCTTTTGTGCCTCGACCCTTTACGAAACCAGCCTGCTCGGGGGCGATCTCTCGAGATAAATAAGCTTGGAGTCTTGTGTTGATAATATGTAGCAAGATTTTACTGGCATGGGATATAAGAGAGATAAGCCTATAGTTACTGCATTTTGTTGTTGATCCTTTTTTATGAAGTGGAATGAATATAGAGTGTGACCAATCGCTCGGCCAGACTCCAGTGATCCATATTCGGCAACAGATAGTATGCAGTATGTCTACTCCTATTTCCCTCTCCTATATACCATATCATCTCATATCATATCATATCATATCATAACATATAATATCATATCATATCATATCATACCATATAATATAACATATTAAATTAAATTAAGTTCTGTGAGCGTCCCGGACGTGTCTGTCCACCCTGTTACGTATTTACATCTACGCTTCTCCTGAATATGATAACAAGACACAGCGGCATCTGACAGTATACAAACGATTTCGTCATACATTTTGTCTAACAGAGCATTATGATATTCGTCTATCTGTGTCGAGTTACGTACACCCCATACTATTTTATTTAAACAAAAAGCAGGTATACTAATCTTAGGCTAAATTAAATTAACATTACATATACACACAGGATAATGATCAGACCAATAAGTATCGTATAGGACTTTAACCGCTGTCACAATATGTCGAGCGGCACTAGTGATAAGTAAGATAAGTGCGCGTCACTCACAAAAGTATAACTGTCAGGCGGCATAAGTTCTAAATGTATACACGACCAAGATTGTTCCGACGAAAAAGTCAAAAGTTCTAAGGCAAATGACTCACCATGAGATGGAGAAGATGAAGAGAGATGAGCATTCTAGTCACCAACCATGAACACTGTTTCCACATCCTGACTTTCCACTATGGCCGACATTTCACTCAGACACTCTGTGAATTCCACTAAATTTTCACTGGACTGCGTAGGCATGTACACCGAAAATATTAAAAGTACGCACTATTTAGATTTATTTTATAGCTATTTAAAAATCAAATCAAAATCAAAATAATCTTTATTCAACATAGACCTTTACAGGCACTTATTGACGTCAACAGACAAAACAAAAAAACAAAGCTTAAAAAAAAAAAAACCGTAACGTACGAATAAGGAAAAAAGAAAAAAATAAAAAAATTGACTCGACACCTGTTCGGAAATTGGGAGAGCCTTCTCGAGAAGAACAGGCAAGAAACTCTGAAGGTCTATTTTTTATCTCCTCTTTACAAGTAAGTAACTTTACAAGATAATAATTATAATAATATAATATAAAAAAATACAATATAGTATAAGATACAATCATACCTAATACGATTACAGTCGTATGTATGTTTACATACACATATAAAAATAATACAATATTATAAATAATGTTGTTACCAAACATGGCTCTATGAATAGTGTCCCTATTCCCAAATACTGTGATCATTTAGATAGTCACTTACTTTATAATAACCTTTACTCATGAGTGTCTTTTTGATATGGATTTTAAATTTATATAAAGGCAAATCAATGACACTTTGCGGAAGTTTGTTAAACATAGATATACATTTCCCTAAGAACGAACAGCTAGTTTTATGGAGTCTGAACATTGGAACGGCAAGTTTATTTTTGTTTCTAGTATTCACATTATGTAGATCACTGTTTTTATTGAATTTATTATAGTTTCTATATACAAAAACTAAATTATCATATATATATTGACTAGCTAAAGTTAAAATATTAATTTCTTTGAACAATTCTTTTAGGTTACAAAGGATATTGATTATGTTTGCTGATTCCGCGCAGTTGATGATGACTTGTCCAACAAGCAGACAAGGTCGACACGTGTTTCGTCTCTCAGCGAGACATCTTCAGGAATTGTTGCCCGCTCGGTGTCTCACGAGCGACTGGCTTCTTCTTTCTTTTCTTCTGAATTCTTTTAGGGATTCTCTAGCTCGTAAAGAGTAAATAGCACGAATCGCTCTTTTTTGTAATAGGAAAATACTCTCAATGTTAGCCGCAGATCCCCATAGCAGCAGTCCATAGGACATAACACTATGAAAGTAGCTGAAATAAACAATTCTTGCCGTTTCAACATTAGTTAAAAGTCTAATCTTTTTTACTGCGTACGCCGCTGAACTAAGTTTGATTGCCAAAGTTTCAATATGTGGATCCCACTGTAGTCGTGAATCTAACGTAATGCCTAAGAATTTAATATTATTTACCAAGTCAATGACATCACCATTCATATTTAAACGAGTATCAACCTGCCTTACATTGGGCAAAGAGAATTTGATACATTTTGTTTTCTTAGAATTTAAAGACAAGTTATTAGTTGTGAACCAATACAGAACTCTCGAGACAGCACTATTTACATCGTCATAACATTCCTTTTGTCTATCAACTTTGAATAGTAAAGAAGTATCATCTGCAAACAATACTGTCTCACACGATTCTGTAATGTAGTAAGGAAGGTCATTTATATATATTAGAAACAGTAGAGGACCCAATATTGATCCCTGGGGAACCCCCATCGTTATAGGCGAGCTAGCAGATTCTGATCTATTAATAACGACTTTCTGCAATCTGTCTGATAAATAAGATTTTAAAAGGCTAACAGCTCCATCCGAGACACCATAATGTCTAAGCTTACTTAAAAGCGTTTCATGACTTACACCGTCAAACGCTTTGGAAAGGTCGCAAAACACTCCAATTACATCCCGCTTGCCCTCCCATGCGTCAAAAATATGTTTCATAAGTGCAGTTCCGGCATCGGTAGTGGATCTACCTTTGGTAAAGCCGAATTAGCTTTCATGCATGAGTCTGTTTGTTCTCAAGTGACCTATCAGTTGATTGTAAATAACTTTCTCGAAGATTTTGCTGAAAGTAGGTAAAATGGATATAGGTCTAAAATTTGAGGGATCTTTTTTGTTACCCGATTTGAAAAGAGGTATTAATTTACTATATTTCATTAGATCAGGAAAGACATCAATACAAGAATTAAAAATTTGTGCTAACAATGGGGCTAATTCATCGATGACAGATTGAATTATGTGAGTTGATATACCCCAGAGATCTTCCGATTTCATCTCATTAAGTAAACGGAATGTTTTCTTAATTGAAGAAGCATCAATATGGCTAAATTTGAATGATTCACTGCACCTATTCACACTTGACTCGAGGAGGGTGACGGCTAAACTAGGAGATGAGTTAAGATTACTGGTAAAGTAAAGTAAATAAAATTTTTAATATCATACGAATTTGCAGATAAAGGTACAAGCCGTGTGCCTACAAGTATTCATCAGCAAAGTTATAACGTAGACGATTTGTGTATAATAAAATATTAAGTCACGTAATTACAGAATTTTTAAAACAAGAATAAAAACAGAATAAAAAAAAACAATAATAAGCCAAGTGCACATCCATTTTATAGCATCGTCGTTTGAGCTTTGGCCACAATAAAGAATTTACTTTTTTAATTGACATCAATTAAAAAAAAATGAAAAATAAATATTATTATGCAAATATATTGAATATTATAAAGAAACAAGGTAGCGCGGTAGAGAGGAATTTCTGGATAATATTCTACGTACTTTTTATTTGTTAGATCTAAAAAAATTTCGAGGACTTAAAATAAATGGTTGCTTATTCCTTGAAATTAAGACTTATTCTATGTCTAAGCTATTTCTAAACAATTTCATGTAATAACATCGATTAACTTTTTTCAAAGATCATTATTAATTTTCTCAGTAAAGTCTACGTGTAAATATTTTACACTTGTATCTGAGCCTGAAATACATTGGAGATATCTTTGGTTTGTTGTAACAACTATATAGTGCATATAAGAGAACTGTTTTTTATTAAAATTTAAACATTACTGAAGTTTATTTTCATTTGCTTCCTGTGATAAAATATTTTACAATGTAGTGACAATGGTGCGTAGCACTACATAAATGTTCCCTTTAAATCCGCTATGACTACGATTTTGGATTTTGGTCAATTTTACGCTATGTTTCTCCGGCACGTCGTAAACAAGTTGTGAGAACCACACCGCGCCCTCTTCTCGGCAGGGTCATTAGGACTGTTGGCGACGACCACACTGCTGCCCTGAAAAGGAAATAAAGTAGAATATATGCAAAACTTTAAATAATTTATATTGTGGAAGCAACCTCCTTAGATCCTAACCATTTGTGTACGGCAAATGTGAAGGAATAATACTTGTTACTGTCGGGGTCTAAGAAGATTGCTTCGGAAAATTATAATTTATAATTAAAATATATAAAATAGGTTTATATAGATTAATTACATATAATAAAGGCACCTACCTGTACTTACTGGCATCAAACTTATATTTGTAAAGAGATCTTAAATAAACACTTACCTCCAGTAGCGATATTGCGCGACCCGTTAAATATTTGAAAATAAGTTGCAAATACCGACGTAGTGCCGAAAATACTTTCTCTCTTACTCACATCGGTCGAGGTCGATAGGTCTGGAGTCCGACATTTGATTGTGGTGGTAGCCATAAGTCTCAACCTCTCCTCTCCTAAGGAAAAAAAATGTGAGAATGCATCTGTAATCATTATGCCGACAAGTATTCCAAAACATTGGGTACCAGGAAAGCATAAGGTGGTAAGAGTTTCTAGTACAAACGGATTTTGTCTATGAACAACGCTTTTGCCCTGATTACGGAAGTACAAAGCGCAACAGGTAGCTGTTTCGTCTCCTTCTTGCATATAGGACAAAATGTACCTTTCGTGCTTATATCGACAGAGGACTTTATAACTACAATCTCCTGTAAGCTATGCAACCTTGGTTTTCGGAAACAAAAATATTGAACTAGTAAGAAAAAGAAAATGATATGAAAAAACAAAACAACAGTCTTCAAATATTTGCGAATTGGCAAGAATCTCAAGTGGAATAATACATAAAATTGCTTGTCTTTTTATATATCCCTAAATGCGCAAGGTAAAGTTCGAATTATATTATGAATAATTTTAATGTGGCTTTTTCTTTCTTATTATTTTAAGTAGAGCATTAATTTTTTTTGCGGACTTGTTGTCAACCTTTTGATGATTCCGAGATATATACAATGTAGTGATGGAAGAATTTTTGTTTCTCTATTTAGTAGTAGAATTAAGATTTTAAACATAAAATAATAAGAGTTTACTGTTGGATGAGAGCATCATAGAAAAGATTATACCGTTAGCTACATTATAAGGGGTATCTGTGTAAAAACATAGATATTGTACTGTTACAAAATAGTAAATAATGTGGTACATAATAAGACTTCATCAATAAAATTTTGTATTTCTTCTTAACATAACATAATTCTTTATTGTATACCAAAAACAAGTACATAGACAAAAAATAAAACAACAAATAGCAAACGTACAAAAGGCGGCCTTATTGCTAAACATCAATCTCTTTCAGGCAACCTGGGACCTTAAGGCGGTGGTAATGTTACATTTAATGTTGACCACATCGTGCAAGTATTGATTAAAGTACATGCAGAGATTTTGTTTATTTAAAAAAATCTTCTATTTATAACGCCTACTTTTTATTCCAGGAATTTCTATTGAATGGTTATTACTTGTTAAAAAATATAACTTCAATGTTAAATTACGTTATAACTTTAATATTTATTGCGATGTGTTGTATATGGGTTATGATGATTCTGTAATTTTGGTTGTTAGGCTATTTAATATTAAAAAGAAAAATTTTTGTTTGCTTGAAATATGGTAAATACAATGTGAAAATTATTTTTCAATGCAGCACATTTTACTGTTTCATTCAGCATGAAAATATTGTTTTATTTAAAAGCTCAAATGTTACAATAATGTAGTTAATAAGAATTCATTGTTGAGTTATTATTACGACACAGAAAATTGACATTTGAAAGATAATAATTATAATTTTACTTCCGAAAATACAGATTTGATAATTTACGTAAATTACATACGTATGCGGAGTTACATTCGAACGTAAAGTAATTGTAAATTAAATTTAGATACGTTGCAGCTAAAATGATAATGATAAAATATTTTGGCGCTCACAGTGGGACTTCAGTTAAATTCCAAGACAATTCTAACGATTGAAAATCACTCTTTATTTCGGGAAAAAAACATTTTTCTATAGATTTTAGAAAATATTAAATAATATTTTTAGTTTAACATTGCTTTATTTCTTTTCCGGGTCGCTTTATAACATACATTCACATAGCTTGTAGAGTACCTCCCTATGCAGTCTGCTTGCTTGCACTTATGCAGTGTGAAAGAGATGAGAGGATGAATGGCAGCATACGTATATTATATGTACTCGTATATAAGTGGCCTGCGATGAATACATATTACCATTACAGTTATGTGTCCCTAGTACCCAATGTTTTGGAAAACAGTTTGCAGCTGCTGGTGCGCTGCATGTTCTTTTTAATATCGAGTTTTATTCGTATCTGGTTCATTGAATCTAAAACATATTGGCCACGCTATTGAAAAAATGTCTTGTGAAATAATTTAAGACAATACGAATGATGTATAAAAATATCTGCGTATATAGTAATAATATGCATGTAACGTTTTTGGTTTCTTTGTACGTTGGAAAATATGTCCTTTAAAATCAGTAGACCCACAATAAAGTTCTGGTCTCCTATAGTATTTTAGTCAGTCAGGATGATCCTAATGTTTGGATGTTATATTTATACCAGACTATGTATATTGTACAAAGATTTATAAATATAATATAGAATGACAATTTGGCAAAATAACCAAATTGATAAGGCTCAATATAGATAATTTAATACAAGAATTTGCACAAGTTGCGTGCGTTGCGTTAATCAACGCCATCTCCCTGGAATCGGTAGCACTTATCCACGGTATGAGAAAATGTTTTAATCGTTCTTCTTAATCTAAGTTAGCTAAGATTAGCGAATCTGCATTTTAGATTGATTACAGTTGGCGTTGTTGTCAAATTAACGATTTTTTTACTAAACAATTATCAGTTAATTTTCATTTCCTATTGTCTATGTATTATCTGTATGCGATGATTCTTTATGTAGGTTTATTTTTGAAATCAAGTTTAAATTCAACATACTACAACCAAAATAATTTACAATCAAACAGTTTGGAGTTAAATTTAAAATATAAAAAATAATAATACCTGCTGCTGGTTTAAGTTTTTAGTTTAGCAACGGTTTCGTTTCAGGTGTTTGAGCTCAGTGTACTAAGTCTGCAGTATAATGTAAGAGTAACCGTAGCTAGTGACGTCAGAGATACAAGTTGTACTATGGATTTATTTGCTTTTAGTCGTGGTATTTGCTACGCTCCTCCCAAACATGCTACCATCCTTCCGCTTATACAAAGTGAGAGAGACGTACAGCTTGTGAAACAGAGCATACGTATGAAGTTATGTGTTTAGAGATGGCTACAACACCACAACTTACTACTCCTTGGATTCATGTATTCCTGTGCTCCGATTATGAAAGCTTAAAAGCCTTGTATTTGCTAAGCATGCAGTTAGGGTCATAATTTATGTCAATAACAAGATTTGAGTTAATTTTCCAATCAATTTTGGTTAATTATTGAAACATAATTGTATGAAGTCACGAATTCTTAATGTATCCTAAATATTTGTTATCCAAGCGTCGTCAACCTCTATAGGGATATTTTACTGCATGGGCTGCCAGAAGAGTATTTTGGACACTACATGAATACAGCCCATGGAATCTGTTCGAAATTTCGTGCAATAAAATAATATTTTGTTAATTTCCATAATTTTTTTTTTTTTTTTTTTTTATTTATTTATTATTTTACAAAGTTACACCAGAAAATCATACAATTTAGTGCAAACATAAACTTACATAAGTTTTTCTGTACACTAAAGATTCATCACATCAGTCACTTACATGATTTACAAAAGCGTCGTTATTGGCACAGGTTGACGAATACGTGGGTAGATATATATTACTAACATATTTACAATTTATATTTATAATTTACTAACAAATTACAATAGATTCGATTAGAATATACATTTATATTAGTTGAGTGGGTGTAATATTTAAAAAATGATGTTTTAACTTGATCTTGATGTTCTCAGTTGTGAGGGCATTTTTCAGAGATACCGGCAATTCGTTAATAAAGCAAGGAACAAGATAGTTTATCTTTCGTTTACCATACAGGTTGATGTATTTCGGTAAGGTTAACTTAGGATTACTAAAGCTACGAGTTTGTATCTTTTTGGTGGCGTTAATTTTTTTACGGCTTTCGTTAAAGAACTCTTCTTTTAAAATACAATATTTTACTTTACTATGTATAGGTAAGATTTTACAATAGTCGAATAACATTTCATAATTGTTTTCATATTTTCTTTTTATGTTATATGGAACTACTGTTTTCAGGAGTCGCAATTGCAACATGTATATTTTGTCAAGGTGTGTTCTGAAAGTCCTCCCGTAACTTGATAAGCCGTAGCCTATTATAGACTCAACCAAAGAATTATATAAAAGTAATAGGGTTTTGAATGGCACTTTCCATCTAATAACAGAGAACTTTGCAAGTAAAGCCCTTAGTTTATTACATACGTGATTTATGTGGTCTTTCCAATTCATGCGGCTGTCAATTACTAGTCCCAAATATGTTTGTTTGTCTACTGTTTCTACAGCTTCACAATCACAATCACATGGACTTACGTTGTTTACATTCCGATGGAGACAATCATGACCGTGTGCTATTAATTTAGGGTGGTAATTGGCTCTGTTTTGACTACTGCTAATATACATTAATTTTGTTTTACTTGCATTCAGCACCAGTCCAACATCATGTGACCATTTTACTAAATTGTCAAAGTCAGATTGTAATTTATTTAAAGCTTCTATTGGACTACTCTCGACAGCAATCAAACATGTATCATCTGCGAATTGAAACATTTCACATTTAGTTATTAGATTTGACAAGTTATTGACATAAATAAGATAATGCAATGGTCCTAATACAGAACCTTGGGCAGTGCCTTTAGTGACTGTGATTGGGTCGCTGTAGCTATCGTTAATTTTGACTCTATATGTTCTTTCTTTTAAGTAATTTTTGCACCAGTTAAGAATATTACCTCTAATTCCGCTATCGTATAAGTTTTTTATAAGGGTATCGTGCCTTAAGGTATCGAATGCCCTACTATAGTCGACAAAGGCTACCATGACATGTCTTTTCGAGTTAAGATGACTATAGATTGTGTCTGTAAATGTGGATAACAGTTGCGTAGTACTCCTCTGGGATTGAAATCCAAATTGTTTTTCAGTTAGTATATTATTCTTTCCGTTAAAACTTTGTATTTCTTTCCAAATGTATTTTTCTGATATTTTATCAATTACAGGCAATATAGTAATTGGCCTATAATTTTCATAGTCCTCATAACTTCCCTTTTTGTGAGTGGGTCTGACTGTACCGGTCTTCAGGGCTTTTGGATATACCCCACTTTTAACACTATTATTAATTAAGCTGGCTATGAGAATATTTATTTTGTTACAGATTTTTTTAATATCTATTATTCTGATTCCATCGATTCCGGGTGATTTGTTTATTTTCATATTATTAATTATCTTTTTTACGCATTTTTCACTAGCAGGTCTAAAGCGCATGCTAACGTTAGCTATTTTCGTGTATGTTGTACTATTCAATAGTGGTATAGAACACTTCGGAACAATGGCAGTTACACAGTTCTCGAATGACTTAGCAAAGGAATTAGCGATATTTTTTGCACTAATACCCTGACTTCCAAAAGCGTTGACTATAACAGTGTCTATAGATTGTTTTATTCTTCCGGTTATTTTGTTTAAAATTTGCCATAATTCTCTAGGATTGTTTTTTTGGTTCAGTATTTCTTCTTTTAGTTTTCTATTTTTATTTTTTTGTATTAGTGCATTAGCATAATTTCTAGCTTTGTTATAGTCACGTTTTAGTTGAAGATTATTGGCATCTTTTATCCACCTACAAAATAATTTATCTCTATATATACATGATTTAATGATTCTATCATTTATCCAGTGGTTTTGGCTTCGTAAGTTACTATTTTTTAATTTTACCTGGACTTTAGATTTTTCATAAATTTCTCTGAAGTTTTTTTCTATAAAACTATTTATGGCTACTGGACATGTCAACCTGCAGCCTTCTTCCCATTTTATTTGATGTAATAATTCATCCACCGAATAGTTATTTATACACGTCTTGATTTTAGGAGCACGCTGTATGCGCGTCCCTGCAATACCTGCGCAAGCGAGGACAATAGAACGGTGATCGGCCAGTGTGGTACCGATTGCCGCGGTGTAAAGGTCTTGCGTGCTGGATCGAGCATAAATGTGATCGATACATGTTTTACTAAGTGATTTGTTAGATAATTCTATCCTGGTATACTCAGATATCCCACACACAAGGCCTAAACTGTATAATGTGTTGTTATATTTATGTCTTACAGGGTTGTCATGTTTTAAATCGATGTTGATATCGCCCAGTAAGTATAGATCTTTGTTTTTAGGCAGTGATTTAAGTATGGATTGTAGTTCCTTGATGAATAGGTGTTTACTGCAATTTGGTGGTCGATAAATAACACACATATTAGCAGAGTAACTGTGTTGCGTTGTTATTGTGAATAAAATGCATTCAGAGTGTTGTGTAGTGATATTTTTTGTTTTGTATTTGTGTTTGTTATGAACATATACTATTAAACCACCTCCCCGGCGAGAGTTTCTTAACTTTGAAAACATTTGGTAACCGCTAATGTTAAACAGACTGACCATTCCATCAGAAATATTTACTTCCGATAATATACAAATATCAACACATTTTTTTGATGTCAGTAAACATTGTTCTAGCTCAGAGAAGTTTTTTATAATAGACCTTATATTAGTATGCATGCATAGTAAAT
Organism: Scirpophaga incertulas; assembly: GCA_036419045.1. NCBI lineage: Eukaryota > Metazoa > Arthropoda > Insecta > Lepidoptera > Crambidae > Scirpophaga > Scirpophaga incertulas. Next base: position 27,625,840 of record CM071633.1, on the reverse strand, counting down.
TTATGTTAGACGTTGGTATTCGATTTAAGAAATTATTTATATTAAGACACTCTGTTAGTTCTTGGATATTATTTAACACTATATCACTATCCATAATTTAAAATAGAGTTTACTAAGATGTACCTATATATAATTATCAAAGTACCTAACTTTACAATTAGTTCACTCGCGAAGACTCAGTTGTACACATAACTTGCAAGTCGTTCATGCTTCTTAGTATGATTGTTTTTTCATTTTCGTTTTTTCGTGCTCTGACAAAGCCGTTCTTGAACCATACGTATATATAGTTTTGTTTCATTTTTAATTCCTGCTTAGCATTCCAGAGAATTTGCTTGTTGAGTTTAGTCATTGCTTCGTTTATATACACAGTGTTTTTGTTTTTTCCTTGTATTGGGTTAATATCGCCAACAGTGATTTTTGTTTTTTTCGCGGCCATTAACCATTTTTCTTGCACATAATTATCCTTTAGTTCCACTAATAGTTTAGAGGGTTGGTCATTTCTACCCTGCAATATTTTTAAATTTTTTATCAAATCCTTCGATTGATTCAGCTTAATTGCAATATTTTCTATCACTTTTACTGCTTCTTCCTGACTTATTGTAGATAGATTTGATATTTCAATAATGTTGTTGAGTTTCTCTTGTTCCAATTCATGCATCCGTTGTTCCATAGCACCCATGCGAATTTCAAGGTTGGTATTTTTATTTGTGAGTTCTATATTTTTGCGTTCCAGTGTTTTAATAGTTTTTTTAAGCACATCAATGCACTCCACTACCTCATCTAGTTTCGCACTATGGTATTGCAGCGACTCGTTCAATTCCTTCATTTCGTTCTTGATGGCTTTTCCTACCTCTTTTGAAATATTATTTAACAGTTGCTTAGTATTTATTTGTGGTATCGTACCTTCGTAATCTTCTTCTTCCTCTGGAATAATTATTGAAGAGCGTTTTGTAGTATCACATTGACATTGGAGACATGTCCACTCCAGGCTAGGCGAAGCTTTTAGGGCAGCAATTTGTTTACCGGTTAACCCAGTACATTTGGTATTTAAGTGTACAATTTGCTCACATTTTGCGCATTCCACGCCTGGTATTGATTTTGTTATAGTTTTAGTACAATTTTCACATATTTTTGACATTGTAGGTAGTTTATATTTATTCAACAACGACGCGATATTAGGATAACGTGTTACTCTCGCAGCGCTCCAGCGATGAATGTGAATATATTGATTATTATGCTATACGAAAACCTGAAAGATAGATTATGGTACAAATCAATAAAATTAACTCTTGTTGTCGTATTTATTATAAATATTATTATATATTTGTATAATTGTTATAGTAGCAACAATCGCATTGATTCTTATAGCGGCAACCTGTTGGATTTTTAAAGCCGTTGGAACCTTGGAATCCAACACGTTTTCCAAAACATTGACTACTAGGCTAACATAAATCGCTGATTGTGGTAGAATATATATTTCCAGAATTGCTGCTCGTTTCATTTTACCGACACTCTCTGCTTTACCGACCTTAACAATTTGGAGGCGTGAGTTTGTTACTTCATTACTATGAAAAGATTCTGTTTTTAAAGTTGGCTAAGGCACAAGATTTGGAGTCTATATGAGTATTGCTGAGGAATTGCATATTATAAACAAATTCATTGATATATAGTAAAACAGAAAAGATTTTTACAATGGTAAACTTCACGTTGGGCGCCAAAATGTCAAGTGGAATTAATAATACACACGCTTTTCTTTTCAGTTGTGTTAGATGAAATAAATAGGTCTAATAAGATGTTTGTACAGTTTTTTGTAACTATAAAATATTCTATCTCCGATATCTAATATTCTACGATCAATTTTTATTTCATTTCTTTTTATTCTGCGGCGTATATATTCTGTATATACAAAACAAATATTTACACGTCACTTGTCCATGAATAAACTACCTAAAACTGCATGAACTTAGGAGTCAGAAAATTTATGTGACGGAATTCCGTCTCGAATCAGATTGTTTTTGAATCGGCTCTGTTTCAGAAGATTTTTGTCTCTTTCGCACTAGTTAGGTTAATATGGCTGATTTTCTAAAGGGAGGCGGCAAGTAGAGCATAATATAGCGTTACGACTGTTTGGCGTGCCTAGGAACGATTACTTCTGTATCCTATTGCGAACCTGGTTATACGAAGTCTGTGAATATACGTGGGACGACGATTCTTAAAAAAAAAACTAAATTTTTGTGATTGTTTCTAGGTACCATCCTTTGCACGTTTGCACATTTGCACGTTTCATCCGTTTTTGGAACTTTTTAATTATTTGATAATATTATTCGATACATTTATAGTGTAAATTATAAACAAAAAATGTAAAATACAAATTTTAATGTGTTCCGCACTGCGTCTAATTCTTCTTATTTTCTTCACAACATTGAATTAATGAAACGAGTCGTCGATGCTAAACCTATCTGACACCATAACATATGTTTACCGGTGTTCGGGGTCTAAAGCGCCATGTTAACCGCTCATTTACCGCACTGCGTCAAGACGAGGCGCAATATCACACACAGAGTCATAAAGATCGGCTCTGATCGAAGTCTTTGCGTGATCAGATAAGAAATTAATATAATATAAGTCAAGGACATCAACATAGCTCAGAAGATTCGTGAAGCTGTAGTGATAGATGAATGATGATTATAATTTTTTTTTAATAATAATTCAAGCTTTTGAAGAGTCCATGTAAAGTTTGTTACGATTGTTTCTTGCAGTCTTAGCATAACTTACCCTTATGTGTGTTAATATATCGTACGTGAAAAACAAATAGCAGATGAGAGCTCTAGACGTAATCTATAAAATATATTGTATAACTGTAATATGATTTACATACCGAATCTGCAATCGTTATTGCACCTTTAATTATTAAAATCAACTTAATTTAATGTCTATAAAGCGGACGAGTTACGTTACCGTTGGTCGATATATACCAGGATAGCATAAACTGTAACTTGTACAAGTTTCCGACCGTACGTCACACATAACGGACTGTATAACTAAATATTGTATACGCAAGTTCTCTTTCAAGCGCTATCTCTTTTCAGCTATACTAGTGCAAGCACAGCGGATATATTGGGAGGAGCTTTCAAGATACGCCAAAATCGATAATTAAATATGATCTTGTTCGTAGTAACGATTACTCTTACAACATACTGTAGATCTGGTACATCGCCAGACACATGGCACGGTGACTTGACCTAGCACCAAGAAATGTTAAATTGTATTCAGAGTTGTATTATTATAGCAATAAGAGCGATTGTCTTAAATTATTTATTAATCAAAGATGTTTGATATATAGAAAAAATCGTTCAAGTTAAGACAAAATTTAGTATTATATCCGGTCTTCGTCAGTGTTAAGAAAAGTAAGCAAGAGTTGATCAACATTTGAAGATTTGATCAATCAAAATCAAACATTTTTTATTCATCAAATAGGATTTTCACACAATCACTTATCTACGTCAAAGATGCTATGCCATTGGTTCACATGTCTACGGTTGGAGACCTTATACTGGAAAGAACTAGCAAAAAAACCAGCAAGAACTATTTTTATTTCTTCCTGTATTTTTAGTCGTCAATTATAAAGCTTGCCTCAGATAAATAGTCTGAACCCAATTTCCTTTACAAGTTTAAACAAATTCACATTATAGCTATTATTTTATTATGTTATTTACTATAGCCAAAATATTTGGGAACGTAACCAATAAGTTATTAAAATTAAACCCAACAACACATGTTGGTCCTATGGGTACATGCTGTTAAATTTCTATAGTCATTGTTAACAAGTTTTTCATAATATCAAATACTAATGGAATATTCAATTTCTTATCCACCCCGGATTAGAAATTGAATTTACTGAAACATGTTAGGATTTTACCGGTTAAAATTGTATGAAAATTTATAACTGTTATTTATTAAGCGGCCAAATAAATTACTAATTGATTTTTATCGTGTATTTTAAAATGGAACGATTGTTTATACCGAAACAAGACAATAATCTCTAGCTTTTTAAATCCTGAACGTTGAAATGGCAAGTTTGAAAAACTCTGAGCAAGTATAAAAAGTGGAATAAATTTATGTAATTCGTCATATTTTGAAATATATATTTAGTTAGTTTATGCCTGGAAATATTGATGTCACTATTATTACGTCATGGATTGGCATCGTGTTACCAGGAGTTCATAAAACCGAGGTATTAGAAATTTCAGCGGAGACTCTAGCTGTCTCTCCATACATATCTGATTTCTTTTATGTGTTTCTCTTTCACACTGTGTAGGTATCGCAAATGGCGTTGAGCGCAGCATAACTGTGAAAATCGATAGCATGACGTTTTCCCTGGCGCCCTTAGCAACGGTTACCCCTTTGTGTACCTGCAAACCTGGTACGCCAGAGGCCAAATGCGTGTCGTAACGCCCCCGCAAATTGCCAAAGTCGGAGTTAACAAAAACCATTAAAAATGGAAGGAATTGAAGAACATCACTTAATATTTTTATTTTCAGACAATGTCCATTGTTCAAAAGTTCAAACCTTAAACTTTAATGATAATATTCTGTTTATTTTTTTGTGGACTGCTGATCCCGCAGGATGAGAACCTCGTAAAACTGTGAAGGACAAAGCCAGTATGTACCTTGACTACATATACGAGCATACGAGGTAACCGCCATGTGCGGCCTCGCCCCCTCCCCAGAGAGGGCGAGCGCTCAGTTAAAGCCAATAGGGCCCCAGGCTTTCTGCCCGGCCAAAGGCAATTAGGCAGTGTTTAGTTGGTAGGCTGGCCTTTTGTCAGAGTCCAACATAACCACCCGCCGTAGACCGGGCGCGGGTGGTATCCGGTGCAAGGTCGTCCGAGCACCAGCGGGTTATCATAGCGACCACTGTGGTGGCGCGCTCCCTATGAGGATTCAATGCCTCCTCCCGCGAGGAAAAAAAAAAGTGACCGCCATGTGGGACGTTGATTCGACGATAATTGTGTCTCCGAATGGCTTGATAGCGAAGAGTCTCAACATCTTAAGAGGCTCTCGCTTCACGGATGGATCAAGGGTCGGATACAAAAAGCAGTGATTCTCGACACGTCATATATTGTCTTGAGATTTCTCTGTATGCAGCCCTAACCACCGGTATGCTTGGGCCTTGCTTCGCTGCCGGCGGCATATTAGGTTAAGTTTCATTTTATAGTATTTATGTTTATTTTATATATCTTTATTATATAGCGCCATCTTTAGAAAAAAACTGAACAGTAAGTCATGGAGGATGGCACAAAAGAACTTCTATAGAATCTAGTAGAAGTTATCAAGTATTACTGTTTCTGGTAAATGATATTCTGTTCAAATAACTTCTCGACTTACTGATTTCAGTATTCGATAAATTTAATCATTGTTATACAAGTTTAGGTCAGATAATTCGTACCATAATGCTTTTTAACATAGATTTATTATATATTGACGTATTCCGCCGTTTAATATTTTGTTAACATACATTTGGAAAACTGTCTAAACGCCTTCTGTTTTGTGTTCCCCGCAATTTATCATCACGTTTTTCTTCATAAATAATGTTAACAGTTCGTGGTTTTTGAAATCAAGCGTCGTGAGCTAGAGTAAGATAGGATGAGAACTTCTTCATTTATGTATGAAAAAAGATAACATCCATATGATATTCAAAGTCTAGACTGTGCATGTGACGTTTCCTCCATATTATTTAAAAGTGTTGCTTTCGTTTCTGTAGGTCAATTAGGTTCTTAATAACTTATTGTTTATAATAATATTAACTTGACAAAGCATTGAAAGTTCTCCGAAATATATATACGGAAAAAATGGTTGAATAGAAATTGGTTTTTACTTGAAATGCCCGAAAAGAATCTCTATAAGAGATTGGTTTTTTCTCTTTTTTCAACCTTGAATTCAGACATCGTTGAGAAGCAATTACAAATTATACTCGTACTAAGGAAACGTGTATTTCAAAAATAGATTATTATGAATTTACGTTGAAAATATTTTATTTAATATACATTTTTCAATTTATATAAATAATAAATAATCAAATCAAATCAAATTTTACCTGTAATTTGGTAGCTGTAGAAACTGCTACGTCACCTCTTGGCGATGAGTACTAGGACTGCATAGCATTGATATAGTAGAAATGTCAGCTTATTTTCTACTCGAAAGCAGCATACCTGCATATAATATGTTCTCTTTCACACTGCCTGAGAGCAAGCATAGCAGAACTGGGAGGAGCTTATTAGATAGCACTATAAGAATTACTTGTTGTTGTGATGTCACATGCAATGCATGCAACTGTTAGCCCTGTTATGCCTGTTGCTATATTATTAGAACATGATACGTACTGATAAGTATTATCTGTGATAATCACACTTGAATGATAATAATAGACAAAAATGATAACGTAGCAGTGTTAATATATATTAAATTAAACTTTTCTGTTCTTTCACCATCCATGGTGCCAAGTTTTTAAATTTTATTCTCTGTACTCTCTCTATTCTTTGTACGATTTTACCCTGCAATTTTAGTGTCACCCTTTGCTAATTAGTTTGGCTGAAAAGATTGCTCTTAGAGAAAAGTTTGCTTTTGTATAAAAACTATACAGTAACCTATGAAACTTAGGTTATGCGATAAAGAATTATGTATCAAAATTCATACAATTCTGTTATTAATTAAATTGAAACCTAGTCTACCTCTGCTTAAAAACAAGAAAGATTATTTATCACAGCCATATTATTATGATGTCTTGTTAAATACCAATTTCCCGGAGGGAGATTCCAAGGCATAGGCTTAGTTTACCTCAGTGTATCTCAGTTTTACCTATTTCTGCATAAATAAATCAAAATCATTGGATACTGTGACTTGAGAAGCTGGCATCGGCATTTTTTCAACGACCTTTCTCAATTGAGTCATGTACTCCTAGTTGTCTTTATTATTAAACTGAGGCCAAATGAACAGTTTCAAGTATGATTTAATGTTGTTGTCCTAGTAGCACTTAAGCTCTCAGTTTGTTAATCATCGAACGAATGAAACTCCTCCCGATACAGTCTATCATGCTTGCACTAAGGAAAAATGAAGAAGAAGGCAAGCAAGCCCCAGAAACAAAAATATACGAAAGTCGCGATACCACTGGAGAGAGAAAGAACGTTGTTTGATTGAAGCCCATCTTGTTTTTATGTCATCCTGGTGTTATCGATTGCTGAACAGTGACGTATTAGGCGCGTTGGTGTTTTCCGGATGCCTAGTATAGCGGAAGCATCCGGTATTGGAAAGCTCCTAGCGCATTATGATGCCTTGGTGTTTTCAACCCGAGTCGCATGTGTCGGATAAGATCGGCTGGGCCTCGCTGATTTTAATTTCACCTTGAACTGTTTGTTGTAGTGAAAATTTAGTGGTGAATAATTTTAAAATATGGGAGGGATAATATTACAGATCTACATACCTACATTTATATGAATTATAAAAAAATATTTGAACTCACAAATCAATAATTTTCAGTGGTTCTCAAAAAAAGATTATACCTATTTTGAAATGAAACCTTCTTATCATTATCATTGCATGCAAATATTAATATTAATAAATAACTAAAATATTTATTTACTTTTAAATTTAATTAATTCTATATTATATTACTGTGTATGTGTAAGCAATCGATGATTAACCTAATAATTAAATAGATAAAATTTATTCTTCGTGTTTGCGTTTACAAGTGAAGCTTGGCACCGCCCGCCCGCCCACCTGTGAGGCACACACCTGTTGTGGTTGTGTCGACAAGTAATCCAAAACATTGGGTACTAGGAGAGCATAAGATGGTTGTTGCAAACAGTACTTGCCTACGTCATGCCTTACGTCACTCATGGCAGATACACTAAGTCTGACACGTAGTGGAAAGAATAGCTGCATTCTATCTCATTCGCACTAATTCTGTTGGCAATATGTCACTTTCTTGTTTTCGCTGGTTGTAAATAGCAATATCCTGTAATCTGTGTCTTGGTATTATCGAACAAATTGGCGGAGCTGGTAGTAAAAGTTAAAACTTGCTCCACGATTTTCCATTCCAATTTCCGGATACGATTGAAAGGTATGGCTAAATATATAATCAATCAATAAACTTAGTTAAAGTAATTTGGATTCAAATTTAACCTATAAGAGGTTTATGTTGCCCTAGTAATCGATGTTCTTGATGTCGCATTATTCTGATACTCTTTCTTACTTCTTTTTCAATTCATCTATTTCAACGTGTCGGTAAATATACATATACAATAATGTGAAGTTTAATTGCTTTTTTGATATATGCTTCAGCGTCATGCACCGTGGTAAGGCGATATCTTGGGATGTATTGCCGTACTGAAGTCATTCTGAACTTTTTTTTTTGTTATTTTTATAGAGATTATTTTAACTCTATGATTTGTTGACGTCTTTACCAAGGAGTACTAATAGGCTTGTTGCCTAAATTTCAGTAGTTAGATACTAATATACCTTGATGCCTATTCTATACAAAATAATTATTATTTGTGAAAAAAATGCTTATTTATAAGAATAATTTTGCATTTAATTAAATATTTGACATTAGTCATCAAAAACGCTCATGACTGTCATGGCGTCTTGAATGACGTCACGCCGTGCAAAACACAGCCGTTTTAGTATCGGAATATTCGGTATTGTGAAGTTATTTTAATAAAAAATGGATTCATCGTATTACAAGTACTGCATAGTGCCCCAGTGTACAAGCACAAGTATAAAAACACTAAAAAAATTATTTATATACGTGCCAAACAATCAGCAGATACGTAAAAAGTGGCTAACACTCGCGAGAAGGAATGATGCCCATTCTTTTTCGCACTTCCACAAGACACATTTTGACTTTGACGTTTCGCACGGCGTGACGTAACACTTTTTAATTGGTGTTTGCTCTCACGTGACTTATGGCTTATTTTGTGCAATTTTATTTTATAAAAATATAAATAATCAAAAGTTATTATTTTATAAAACTTTGTTTTTTCATAATAAAATGATCATCTTAATAGTTATGCAACCTAATGCATCAGATTTGTTCATAGTGGATACAAGCCTATTCTAAATAAAAAAATATTGCATCGTTCACCTTTTACTTGTTGAACAAATAGACTTAATTCATATTTATATTCAGAGTTTTCTTGAAAATTGGTTAAGAATAAAATAAGCTTATAATTAGACTTTGCGCTTCATTTATAAATGGTTAATAGATGAATAAATATGACAGAATTTATAAATTGGCACCATTCAGGGGCTCAACCCCTCCGTGAAGAATTATTTGGGCTGTAATGATTATAGCAACAGCATGAGGAACACTTAGGCGCTTAGAAAACACTGCAATTTGGAACTTATTCCATTAGCTTAGGTTGTGTGTGTTGCGATGGTGAAACATAGGTAGTGGAAGGTGTTATTGTGTAAAGTACTCCTCAGAGCAGTCACGGGCAAAAAGAGAATGCAGCTAGAACAAAAGCGCCATCGATGCCTCAAAGACGCTGTTGGTTTTAGATTAGTTAAGACTCAGAAAGCACGCCTTTATAAGGAGTACAGAAGCTCTGAATGATAATTGGATGATTTTAGATTATAGTTTATCTAAGTACAACAAAGAATTAAATGTTATGTATATTATATATGTATTTTATTTTACCTTGCAATACTCCAATGTTACGTCATGGATACGATATTACGTCACCTTCTAGAGATAAATACCAGGACTGCATTGAGCCGATGTAGTGTCATCAGACGAAGCCGCGCTCTCCGTTCTATAAATCTATTGTATGCATAATTTATCTATTTCATACCGTACACGACCAAGGATAGCATACTTCAAAGCAGATGAATGGAGTAGCTTCATAGCCAGTGAAACGTGAATCTATTTTAATGTGAAATTTATTTATTTGCTATGAAGCATTTTTTTATGTAGTCTTACCACCATTTGGGAAGCACAAAGGGGGAAAAAAATATTCATGAGTCAAACATAAATTTTCAGTAAAAAAGCTCATTCCTCGTTATTACATGTACCTAAATATCAGGGAAAATGTAGACTCTAAACCTACAATGAAATTATTCTAATTACTTACATTATTTCATAATCATTCTATCAGTTCGAAGGTTGAAAAAAATACAGATGCAATGTTCATGTTATTCATGAAATTAGATTGAAATAAAATATAATGTTTTGTTAGTTTCCAGTTGAAGATAATTTACTCATAGTTGGAGTGAAACGTTGCTAGAGCTGTGGTCTTGGAAATCGTCTTCTAATAGGAAGGTCCGGGATTCACCCTGCCAAGTATTAATGTATTTTTTGATTTTCGAACTTCGTACGTACATATTTATCTGACGCTACTGCGATAAAATAAAATGTTAGGCAACCTAAATACAACTGCAAAGAAATTCAAAGGTGGTGTCTACCAATCTGCTCTCTTCTAGTGTGGTTGACTATGCCTAATCACCTTAGGTTATTGCTGTGATGATGATGGCGATGGGTGCCAAACACCTCCATATATTTCTTTTTTATAGTGCACAGGTTTATAACTATCTTCAGAACTTTACATTTGAAATTAATTGGTACTTAGAAAATTTCTCAAATGATACGGCTTTTATAGATTTAAATATTGTTTTTATTTTGTTTTAATAAGAAGGTCGGTGGCTCATATTACACACTTTATCATTGATAGAGCGGTAGAGCGACTTTTACGTTACCTATTCACAATGAATAATACCAGAAGTGTATAAAAGCTAGGAGTTGGAAAGCGGCTTCTATTTTCTCTTTCTAAATCTGTTCGTCTCTGTCACACCATACAAATGCAACATGATAGATCACAATTAGGGAGGAGCTTAAAGGCAGCATTATCTAACATCTAGGCCGTTGGTTGCTATAGCATGTTTCAAACGCTTACTCCAACATCCTTCTGCAAACCTGGTTTCTCTGTGCCTCATATACGTGAAACGCTACTGTCGCCATCTACCTTGATTACTTATTTCCGGGTTTCAGCTGCACCTATTTCAGGCAAATCATGTTAGATGGCATTGATTGCTGAATTTAAAAGAAAATTTTAACGTGTACGTGATAAATTAAAATTATAATCCATTTTTGCTGTTTGATAGTCGTTCATTCTTTTTGTTTTCCTTTTAGTATAGGAAAGGTGAGAGTTCTCATAAAGCAGTGGGAAGCCCACCCAGGATACCTTTGCGGCCCCCTGATGCGGAAATTATGTTTGACTCGGACTGAACTCAGATAGCTTATTTTAGCTTCTGTACCAACAAAAATCAGTTTCTGTTACATGGCACTAAATGTTGGAATAACATTTCTCTGACATTGACAGTATTACCTTCAAAATATTATTTTCAAAACACTTAAGTTTTTTATTTCAATAAGCAAAAGCTAGAAATACCTAAAAGTTGGCTAGTAGCAGACTTTAAATTATAGGATGTGTAGGGATATGAAGGATGCGCATCATTTTTCTGACGCAATGTTATATGTGGCTATAATAATTATTATGTTTTAAATATTTGTATTTGATGTACTTATATTTTTAAATTATATAATTATTTGGTTGCGGGAATGGACAAAACAACTTTTGCATGTGAATAGCCCGTGAAAGACAGAAAGATCGCATACATTTCTGTCTTCTGCGGGCGAGTATTCCAGACACAGAAACAGGTTCACGGAGAGATAAGCAAACATTAGTAATTCGTAAAGCGAATTGCACATCTTGTGCGATGCGAACAAGTAATATATTATGCAGACTCGACCTCCTGACATGTAGCAACGAAATTTATGTCAATGTAAATGTTTATATATATATTTTTCTCAAACATGCTTGGAATTTGAGCATAATTAAATTGACAGCCTTTTGATAAATCGAAATTGCTGTACTGGCCAAATCCATGCGAGTTTTTTTCATATCTGTCGTGTTTTAGCGGCCAAATAAATATAAAATATAAATTTTGTTACACTTACACCAATTAGCCTAGCCCAAACTAAGCTCTATAAGGCTTGGGCAATGGGATCTAGGGTAACGGATAGACATACATATATTATACATATATAAATAATTTTTATTGACATATATATCAACAACCATAACTAAGGTATAAATGCTCGCATTCATCACACAAACATCTGCCCCCACCGGGATTCGAACCCGGGACCTCAGAGATGGCGACACCTTGAAACCGGTGTATTATCCACTCGACTATGGAGGTCGTCGAATTATGTTTATTTTATATATCTATATTGTAAAAAGCTTAAATTTAAGATTATTAATTAAATATATAATAACGATAATAAATCTTTATTATGACATTACAATAAGATATTTTAATATATTATATGGATATTAGCTGCAACGTTTTTTAGATATAAATAAATATAATTGTTTTATTTAATATTATAAATAAATAATACACGTGTGGTATGTATATAACGTGTATATTTATAAGTTATATATGTATACCACAATTATATTCTAAGTAAGTGTTTACATACATTTTGGTTGTACCTCTGTTGAGCTACGCGGTTTGTTTTGCTACGGTAAAGACGTAGAACAAATAGTTTTTTTACATTATCATTGTGCTAATGTATTTTTGATTTATTTGTGATATCTGTGTGTGATTGGAGCTACAATAAACTCTTAATCCTATCTATCTAATAACTTTATGGCTGGAAGTGAATGATTGTTCCACTTGTCACCAAAAGTAATAGGAATAACAAAAACCATACAAAATAACTTAAGATATAAAACTATCTAAAAAGGTAGAAAACACAACGGATCCGATATTACGATTATTGCTGGATACGAATTGGATCTACCCAGACAACGGTGACGTTTCACGTGTTTGAAGACCCGGTGGACTAGGGCTGCAGATACAAGTAAGAGTAATTGTAGCTATGAAAGGTGATGTGTGACTATGTTCTAACTATATTATTATGTACTATGCAGTGACGCCATATTATCGACTCAGTTTCACGGCTCCTCCCTATGCAGTTTGCCTCCTTGCACTTGTACAGAGTTAGTGAGAGTGATAGGACACAGTCCGTATAGCAGCCTCGTTGTATGAGATGGTTAGCGCCATTTGAAACCAATGCCTAGGTTTTATGACGTCCCGGTGAAACTTGTCGCTAGTAGGTTACTGTAGATTCAGTAGGTGAAACTTTGATACAGAGAAATCAGTAATGATTTTGTAAATTGTAACATTTTATACAATTGCTCTTCACTTATTCATCTTTTTTACACAAATGTAATTCAGGAGAGAAATCATAAATACTGAAAGTTAAATGTTCGAGTGACCTTGTCACCGCTCAGGTGGCGGCCAGACCTCTAGCGCGCTCTCAGCGTTTTCTGTTTCAGTTAACTCCCATCGACACGGAAGGCTTAGGACTGTTCTTGATGGATCCTACACAATGGAGCCAGTGCTCAAAAATCCAGCAATGACCCAACCAGAACCAAAAAATATCTTGATATTTAAATTATGTTTATATAAATATTAATAAATTAATATAAATAAAATAATTTAATTTACAAATATATTTTTTTCTCAAACATACTTGGAAATTGAGCATTTTTTTTGGAGATAAATCGTAATTCCTGTACAAGCTAAATACATGCGAGCCGGCAAAAGCAAAAGTTGTACAAACTAAGCATACCAAGGACATTTAAAACTGGCTTGCAAAAAAAAAAAATTTGGCGCGTTAAAAACATTCTTTTTTGTTCGTTAATGATTTGAGAAAAAGACTATACAAACTAGTCCATCAATACCTTTTTTGCTGGTCGCTGTAATTTATTACTCACTTGTTTCATCTAACTTTAACATAATCTTTAAAATACCTTAATCTACGACGTAATAGGTTTCATAATTTTATTTATTTACATGTGTTTGCGTGCAAATTACTAGCACCGCCCACTTGTAAAACTCACCTGTTGTGGTTGTATCGACAAGTAATCCAAAACATTGGATATTAGGAGAGCATAAGGCACTAGGAGCTTTTGCAAACAGTATTCGTCATTACGTCATACTTTACGTCACTTGTAGCAGATGCGTGTAGAACAGGTAGTGAAGTCGTTACTTCTTTCTCTCTCTTTCGCACTCATTCAGTGGGTGGTACTCGTATGTAACTTTTAACCGCTGATTGTAAGAGCAGTAACCTGTAAGCTATGTAGTCTTAGTACTATAGAACAAAATAGCTGGACTAGTTGTAAAAATGAAACTTGTGATTTCGAATTTTTCAATAATATTGAAAAATTCGAAATCACAAGTCAATTGTGGGATATTACTAGCGTTTCATTGTGCCCTACTAACCGATATTCTTATTTCCTTCAATTTTGGATTCTAATTTTCAGTTGATGGAGCAGCTTCTATGAATGCGATGATTATGAAAGGTCAATCCAATTGAAAATAGTTCTGCTTGATCACTTTATTCGCTGTTGTATGTATCTGCTGAATGTATCGTATGGAATAACAAATTTTAAGAAAATTGCTTCTAAACAAAGTAGGCTTTTCTTGGCATAATTTTCGGTGACGTAATAAACCTTATACGTGGTTTACTATTATTAAGAAGTCAGCCGGCCGACTTCTATGAGGGGGGTATTCAAAAACTGGTACAATGTTATGACAAGTGCCTCAATATTGAAGGAAAATGTATATAAAAATAGATGAAGGTACTTAAAAAGGTACTTACGTAGTAGAATCAATTGGCACGAGATAGTGGGTCAAAATAAAATAAATTAGCATACTCCATTCCAGGCCTCTCGATTTCTGTAACCGGAATATATTTTATACTTTGTTGTTATGAGGTTCTTATTTTAAAAAGTGTGCAACATTCGATTTTTAATTTATAATTGGTTTTTATTCAACTTAGATAAGAAAAATGGATACTTCGAAAATGCGACTATTCTCTGAATATCAATGCTGTACTTATATTCATTAGCAGTATGCTAATGTGTTGGAGTATTTAACCTACGCGAACAGTACTTATGTCTATGGCAATTATAATATTGAAATGACTTTACTATGTCACTTTACTATGTAATATGCTAAAAATATAATGTATCCATGTAATACGTATTTATATTAATTCAATAAATGATAAAGTTTCCCCGATCGATAGACCGATCTTTATAATTAACACTAATAAACGAACTGTGCATTTTTGGTTTGAGCGATTTCTTAATGGAAATTTCGACATAAAAAGTATTCGAAGACTCATAGTCACATTCGGTTTCAGTTTGACAAGCGATTGGCGCGCAAATGAGAAAAAAAAAAACAAATTCAAATAAGTATAAAGAAAAATTTAATAAAAGTATAGAAGGTATTCAAATTCGGAGTAGGTATCTAATGTTTGTATATTTATTTTCTTGTTAGCATTGGATATACAATAATAATAGAACGAAGGAATAACATTTTATTTTTTATAAATTTTACCTTGTTTAGCCATACATAGAGTTGACTATCATCTCATGATCTATGGTTTGTTTATTTATTTGTCTATGGTTTCTTCATTAGCATCGTTAGTAGTTTGTTACACATACACATAATAGTCCGAATGTTGTCAGGGGTCATAAATCGTAAACAGTATCTATGTGTGTGTGATAGTTACTTGTTACTATGTGAGAGCTAGTACCTAAAGCATAGACACAGAAGAGCAACTTAATCTATTTTGATGGCGCTTGTATGAATGAACGAAGCTCTTTCAAATACAGGTTGTTTTGCTTGCTCTTTAGCAGTATGAAAGAGATAGCGCAGCCCTAAAACAGAAATATACGTATACTAGCTATGCCACTATGAACGCAGTGAAATTGTCGAGTGTCTGGTTTCTATGCAGCCCTGGTGTTTCATCGCGATCGGTGACGTGTCAGACAGGTCGTGATAGGTGACGTGACAGTCACGTTACGGGTTTGTTTTGCTGCTGAGTTACGTATACATACTAGGAAAGTAGTTATAAAACCTTTAAGCTTGGCAGCTTAACTATGAAAAGTATAACAGCATTATTAAAGCAAACGACACTGAAAAGTTTTTTAAAGAAAATTATTTGTGAGAATTCCTTTTTTAATGCCTATCCTCCTTTCTCCATCATATGTGAATGTCCAGAAACACTAGTAATAGAAGATGCTTTGGCAAGTTTGTTAACTTGGTTTTTAAAGTAACTTCCGTGCATTTGCTTAGTTTTATAATTAATTTTTAGCTGCTTCTGTAGATGGAGCTATATACAGTTTTATGTCAGTTCGGTCACGTATGATAACCTCTAGGAACCACTTGTACCGCAGCGGTGGGCAGCTTGTTTATTTGACAGCTTGTTCTCGAAAAATTCTTATGGTGCGTCTTGTCGATTTAAGTCACATAACAGTAGATATGCATTCCCGTGTTTCCATTTTCCGGTCAAGACTTAGTTATCAAATTACTGGGTACTAAAGCTTTAGTATATAGCAGTGTAGCAATAAGCTTAAGTCTATAATAAGTCTATAATAGTTGACGTATAATATGGTCTTATAAAGTATTACGGAAGTACCGGAGCTACACAGGCTATGGCTGAACTCTAATCATCACTGCTACATTATTATATGAATTTGTGCTAACTGACTGGCCTTAAACAAGTCTTGACATTTAAATTATTTGGTTTTATTATTTCAAGTAAAACAGTTACAGGATAATTTAGAATTTTATTTTCTAAATTAGTGCCATCTAGCGTCGTTTGCCCAAAATAAGACTAGCTGAAACAATTTTTTAACTAGTCCAAGATAGATGGCGATAGCATCGTTTCACGTGTACTAGGCCCAGAGGTACCAGGTTTGCAGATGGGTGTTGGAGTAATCGTTGTTAGACACGCCATAGCAACCAACCATGAAATATTATTACGCTCTCTTAAGCTCCTCCCTAATCGCAGTTTGCCAACATATACAACGAGAATGAGACAAAAATCTTTGACAGATGACGCAACATCGGTTTAACATGGATTACAGTTATTGTTATTTAGTAATTTTATCTTTTGTTTTTATTTATTAATTTTACCCATAAACATGTGTGTTATAGCAACTTGATTTATTAATAAAAAGCAATTGGTTACTACTATAATTCTGTGCACGACGCACACTTATTCTTCGGGGTTGGAGGCACGTCGGCACACTTCAAATGCTGGGGTTGGTGAAGGATTCGAACGGTGCGTTGCGGCCCGGTGGTGGTTGCAGGAAGAAATGAGAAGCCAGTTTTCTTTGTTCGGTCGGCCAGCAGGGTCTTCAGGAGCTTTCTGTTCGGTGGTGGGCAGTCGTCCGCTTCAGTAGGAGGTCCCCGTCGTAATCCGTATCGACCCGGGGGAGTCCCGCAATTTATTCCAGAGAAAATCCCTACCAAAAAATGGGATTTCGAGACCCCCCTGGCGAGGTCTTACCGTACAGAAAGCACCTGTCGAACCCCATTTTGCCCTTTATTTTACTATTATTCTTACAATAAATTCTTATTATTACTTTGTTCCCTTATTTACATCCCTTTCATATATAGGTAATCTGCAGGGGCATATTTTTCTCTTTATTCTGCCGTTTCAAGTACAACTATATGTTATATAGTCCTCGAGATATACTCGATAATACGTCGGAGAGGGTGAATTTTCATCCCTATTTTTGGCTTAATTTACCCCCTACAAATTACCTATAAGCTTTAAGTCCTTCCCCTTTGGGGCAAACATTCGGAGTGTATATCCGATACTATATCTTAACTCGCTACCACTGAGAATGCTCTGTGATATACATATATATGCACTTTAATCGGCGTGCGATAGGACATTAATTCGACATTTCCATACATTTTGTGATTTCTCAGTGGCCGCTCGTTTACAATTTTATAAATTATTGTGCCCTATTTACTTGTAATATTGTTCATTTAATGCGTTTACATATAGTATGCCCTAATTCAATAACAATTTCCTTATATCTTTCATACTTTTTCCACAAAACTCATTTGTTTACATTCTTACGCAACTGTCCTTATCTAAGGAATTTCAGGAAGTATTATGCAATATATATACCTATCTTACATACTATATGTAGTCTTATCACTAAGGGAACCTATTCTATGTGTATTTATTCATTTCCTAAGCTACGTTTATCTTTATTTCTTATCTACGCTTAGTACTATTCTTAACTATCTTATATATGTAATACATTTCTATCAATTAACTATATTATACTTAATTATTTATTTATTTAACTATTCTATCCTTATTCTATCCCGAACATTCTCCCGCCGTGAAACGCTGCGCCGCCGCCGCGCACGTTTCATTCCCGTTGCGTGAGGGATTCTGGTGCCGTGGGGAGGATGATGATCTTCTTTGTGCCCGTCGCAAGATGCCGCCTCTGGTCTGCACGTCGACTGCTCGAACGACTCCGTCTGCACCCGGGTATACTGTCGTTATTCTTCCACGTGGCCATGTGTTGCGTGGTAGCGTGTTGTCTGCTACCAGCACCACGTCGTCGATCTTCGGTGTGGGGCCTCTGCCGTGGGGCTCCCGCCGGTGTTGAAGTTCGGGGAGGTACTCTCGGAGCCACCTCGACCAGAACACGTCGGCTAGGCGCTGTGATGCTCGCCACTGCGCCCGGTTGATCAGGTCCACGTCTTCAAATTTCCCAGGTGCTTGTACACGCCCTGACCCACCAAGTAGGAAGTGGTTGGGTGTCAGGGCCTCGTCGTCATCTGCTTCCACGGAGACATGCGTGAGGGGCGGCTGTTGACCGTATACTCGGCCTCTGCCAGCAAGGTGTGCAGGACTTCATCTGTGGGGTGTCTTGGCTGCTCTGTCGCTGCGAGGGCTGTCTTGACTGCTCGTACAAGGCGCTCCCATGCGCCTCCCATGAATGGAGCTCCTGGTGGGATGTAGCGCCACTGGATCTTCCTCTTGCTCGCCTCCTCTTCGGTGATGGCGTCTATGGCTCGCCGTAGCTCCTTGTCAGCGCCGTGCAGGTTCGTCCCGTTGTCTGACCAGATCTCCGTGGGGCAGCCGCGCCTGGCAATGAAGCGGCGCAGCGCCATGATCGCTGAGTCGGTGGTCAGCGATGCTGCTGGCTCCAGGTGCACAGCTCGCGTCGTGGTCAGACACGTGAATATTGCCACGTATCGCTTCTGTGATGACCGCCCGACCGATACCATCATCGGACCGAAGTAGTCGATCCCGACGAATGTGAATGGGCGGTGGTGATGAGCTAGGCGGCACGCTGGGTGATCACCCGTCGATGGCTGTGGCGGCGTATTCTTCCGTATGCGGCAGGGCAGGCACTCGTTGATAATCTTCTTAGCGACAGGCCTCAACCGCAGTATCCAGTAGTGCTGTCTGCATTCATTAATTGTAGCTTCTACGCCGGCGTGTAATAATTGTCTATGTACATATTCTATGTACAGCTTCGTGCGTCGATCGTTGCCATCCAGTACAGCCGGTGTCTTCTGTTGCTCCGTCACGTCGTCTGCGCGCCCGATTCTTCCGTTCAATGTTATTATTCCGTTTATTAATTTTATTCGTAGTCTGCGCAGGCGGCTATTGCTTGTTACTGGGTGGCTATTCTGCAGCTTTTCGATGTCGTCGCCGAATGACGACCGTTGACTCGCTGTTATTATTAACTCTTCCGCTCGGCGTAGCAGGCTTGCATCTATAGTTATGTATTGCGCGTTGTTTACGTTCGCTATTTTTCTGTGTTGCTTATTTGTTTCTTGCTTCTATTTAATTTCCAGGCCGGATCGCTTTCTGTATTTTTCTGTGTTCGTGTATAGTTTATTTTCTGACGATTCGGTCTGCATAATTGTATGAATTGCAGTACTCTGGCTGTCGTTCGCAGTAATTTCTCCCACTTGGAGAATCTTGAGTGATTTGGTACTGCATCTTCAATTGTTTTTCTTATGTACATTGCACTTCTCTAAGTCGCATGTGTCGACTTGCGTATTTTCTTCGTAGCTGGGCCAATTTTCTTCGGATTTTCTTAGGAATTCGGGCCCGGTGTACCATCTGTGATTGCTATTGAGGTTGTTCGGCACATCCCGGGTTGCATCATCAGCTACGTTCATCTTCGTCGGCAGCCAGCGCCAATCTTGAATAGTGTCGTTTTCTTCGATGGCTGCGATGCGATGTGCTACGAAGGGCTTGTATGACCGCGATCCCGTCTTCAGCCACGTCAGTACTGTGCGGCTGTCTGTCCAGAAGATTTTTCTATCAGGTTTTCGGCTGTGTTCTTCGATGATGTTCGCGGCCATTCTGCTTCCCATTACTGCTGCTTGGAGCTCGAGGCGTGGTATCGAGGTGATCTTCAACGGTGCGACCTTCGCCTTGGCTGCTACGAGGCTGATGTATGCTTCCCCTTCTGATGATACTGCCCTCCAGTACAGGGCCGCGCTGTACGCTGCTTCGCTCGCGTCCACGAATGTGTGTAGTTCCAGACTTGCGGCGCCGCTGTAGTGCAGGTAGCATCTTGGTATCTTGATGTTCTTCAGGTTCTGCAGGTGCTCCAGCCATCTTCTCCAATCTTCGGCGATGTCCTCGTCCAGCTGCGTGTCCCACGGTGTTCCTCTTCTCCAGACTTCTTGCAGTAATTGTTTCGCCCTTACTGTGACGGGCGATGCTAGTCCTAGCGGGTCATACAGTGACATGACTACTCGCAGGGCTTCCCTCTTCGTAGGCCTGCCTCTGTGTAGTATTTCTTGCGGTATTCTTGCTAAGTCGAGGTTGAAGGTTAGCTCGTCGGTTTCTGTCTTCCATACCAGGCCCAGGACGCGTTCGGTATTCACGACGTCGCTGAGTGTCTTCGTTTCTATGTTGTCTTCCCCGGTGAGCTCTTGTAGTACTTCCTTCGAGTTCGATGCCCATTTTCGCAGCTCGAACTTAGCTTCCTTGTGTATGTCCCGGACTTGCTTCGCGATTGTGATCGCCTGTTGTATATCTTCGTAGCTATCTATGTAGTCGTCGACGTAGTGATTCTTCTTGATTGCCAGCACAGCATCCTTGTTCGTTTCTTCATACCGCTCCGCATTTATGTTTTTGATGTATATCGCTATCGATGGTGAACACGTCGCTCCGAATATTAGTGATGTCATCCTGTATTCTCTTGGCTCTTCGTTTTGATCTTCGCGCCAGAAATATCGCAGCATGTTTCTGTCTTCAGGCCTGATCTTGATTTGCATGAACATTTCGGCTATGTCCGCTGAGACTGCTATTTCGTTGCGACGGAAACGCATCAGCACCCCTGGTAGGCTCTGCAGCAGGTCTGGCCCGGTGAGTAGCTGGTCGTTCAGCGATGTCTGCCCCGTCTTCGCTGCCGCGTCGTGGACGACTCGTAGCTTCCCCGGCTTCATGGGGTTGACGACGGCGAAGTGAGGCAGGTACCACGTTCCCCCGGGCGTTGTTTCTGATGGTGCAGGCTCGGCGTATCCCTTCGAGGTCAGCTGTTGCATTTGTTCATGATACTTCACGCGCATGCTGTCATCTCGTTTGAGTTTGTGTTCTAATTGATAGAGACGACGCAGCGCGACTTCTCGATTATTCGGCATGTTCGGTCCATTTTCTTGTTTCCATGGCAACGCTATCTCGTAATGTCCATCCTCCTTATGTATTGTGTGTTGCCGTAGTATTTTCACTGCCTTTTCTTCCGGATCGTTTCTTGGCCTTCGTGGTTCTATTAGCATGCTGTCCAGCTCGAAATGCGCCTTCATCATATTTTCCAGGCTTTCCTCGACGATGTTGTTCACGTAGTGTATTCTTTTCCCCAGTGATCGTGCGTGGGCTCCGTGCACGACCCATCCGAGCGGCGTTCGCGATGCCACCAGCTGGTCTCGTCGTCCTCTGCGCACCTCTTCAGCCATCAGCAGGTGCCAGTTGTCTTGCCCGATGAGTATCTTCGGAACTGCGTCTTCCGTGGTCAGCTGCTCCTTGATGTCCTCAAGGTGTCGGCAGTTTCTCAGGTCGCTACTGCGGATGTGCTGCGGTGACAGCTTGAGGTTCTTGAGTGTTCTCGCCTTCACGTTGTACGCGATGTCGGTTCCTTGCAGCGTTATTGATACTCGTCGTGATTCTGTGGCAGCCAGCGTCTGTGATATCGCTTCAATGTGTAGTGGTTCGACTCGTCCACGTGCTCCTATCTTCTCGGCCAGCTCGGCGTCTATGAGGGTTACGGTTGAGCCATCGTCGAGCAGGGCCCATGTGTCTTCTTCTCCCGCCGGTCCCATGACCCTGACGGGAGCCATCTTCAGAAAGGCCTGACCCTTCGGTATCCATGTGGAGGCCACCGCTTCTGTTTTCTTTTCTTCTGGTTTTTCTGTGGTTTTCTTCGGCATGTTCTTATGATGCAGCATTCGGTTGTGAGCGTACTGGCAGCCGTCGATGTCGCACTTCAACTTCTTGCAGAAGTGATCGCGTTTCCTGTATCTTAGGCATCGGAAACATAGCCTGTGCTCCTTCGCCAGGTCCCATCTGCGGTTGGTGTCTGCGTTCTTGAATTTCTCGCACTCCTTGAGTGGATGTTGATTCCCGTTGCAGATTGGGCAGCGTCGATCTTGTGTGGAGTAAGCGCGTAGCGGGCGGCGTATGTTCTTCAGCTCTGGCTGCACCTTCCGCTCGTAGCTCGGCGCGACGACTTCCGGTTGGGCGTACGGACCGCAGAGTTCGGCTTCTTTGTTGAGGAATTTTGAGATGCGAAGCAGGTCTGGTTCCCCTTCCGGTTGCGCTGCAGCAAAGTCGAACCATCTGTGTCGAAGCGTTGGCGGCAATTTTTCTATTATGGACTTCGTGACGTCGGGGTTGTACAGGTAGTATATTTCTTCAGCATTCTCAAGGCCGCCACGACGTTGGAGACGCGACTCGCAAAAATACATATGTCTCTCGGTGTGTCGGCTGGTCGCGGCACGTTGCGGAGTCGGTCCAGTTCTGTCGATGCTATGTAGTCGGGGCGGCCGAATCTTGACTCGAGGGCAGTCATTATCTCGGACGGCGGTGTTCGTTGGATGAGGAGATTTTCGACAGCTTCTCTTGCTTTCCCTTTGAGTACTCGACGTAGGCGGGCGGAATTTTCTACCTCGGATATGAGGCCTGCGGTTTCTTCATATGCTGCCTTGAAGGACAGCCACTCGTTGTGTGCACCGGCGAAAATCGGCAACTCGGTGACTTGTCTGGATGGATGCTGTGCTGACTTCATGGCGATTGTGATCGCGTTCGCTAATTGAGCGATGTCGGACTTCTGCGTGTCTAGCTTCACTGTATCTTCCGACTTCTTTTCAATCTTCTTTTTCATATTTTTCTTCGGTGCCACGGCGGCGGGCAATAGCGGCGTAGATGCACGCGCTTCAATTTGTTCGGGCGGCGCCATGGCGGCGGGCCCAGGCGGCATAGCGACGCGTGCTTCGTTTTGTTCGGGTGGCGCCTCGGCGGCGGGCGCAGGCGGCATAGCGACGCGTGTCTTGCTGTATCTGTTTTCATTTTCAGCCACGGCGGCGCGGGCTTCTGAGTTTCTTCGAGCCAGGACCTGACGCGCTCGTTCGCTTCTGACTGGCTGTATTCTGCTCGCCTCTCCTGCTCCTCTTCTTCGGCTTCGATTCGGGCTAGGCGTGCGGTTGCGAGGTCCACACGTAGCCTCAGCAATTCTTCATGCGCTTTGGCTGCGCGGAGGGAGCGGTGTGAGGCGACACTGGCTCTGGTTGGCGTTCTTGGTCCTGGCGACGGCGACGGGGACTCTGGGTAGTCTGGCTGCGATGCTGCCTGATTTTTCCTCGTTGGAGGCTCTTCAACGGCGGGCGACTGCTGCTCTTGGTTCATACGGCTTCCTGCTGACCGGGTGACTGGCATCTTGAATTTGTTTCGTTTTTCGCTTCTTGCTGGCCGCTAAAATGTTCAAATCTTCTTATCCGGCGCAGAAGGACCATAAAATGTGCACGACGCACACTTATTCTTCGGGGTTGGAGGCACGTCGGCACACTTCAAATGCTGGGGTTGGTGAAGGATTCGAACGGTGCGTTGCGGCCCGGTGGTGGTTGCAGGAAGAAATGAGAAGCCAGTTTTCTTTGTTCGGTCGGCCAGCAGGGTCTTCAGGAGCTTTCTGTTCGGTGGTGGGCAGTCGTCCGCTTCAGTAGGAGGTCCCCGTCGTAATCCGTATCGACCCGGGGGAGTCCCGCAATTTATTCCAGAGAAAATCCCTACCAAAAAATGGGATTTCGAGACCCCCCTGGCGAGGTCTTACCGTACAGAAAGCACCTGTCGAACCCCATTTTGCCCTTTATTTTACTATTATTCTTACAATAAATTCTTATTATTACTTTGTTCCCTTATTTACATCCCTTTCATATATAGGTAATCTGCAGGGGCATATTTTTCTCTTTATTCTGCCGTTTCAAGTACAACTATATGTTATATAGTCCTCGAGATATACTCGATAATACGTCGGAGAGGGTGAATTTTCATCCCTATTTTTGGCTTAATTTACCCCCTACAAATTACCTATAAGCTTTAAGTCCTTCCCCTTTGGGGCAAACATTCGGAGTGTATATCCGATACTATATCTTAACTCGCTACCACTGAGAATGCTCTGTGATATACATATATATGCACTTTAATCGGCGTGCGATAGGACATTAATTCGACATTTCCATACATTTTGTGATTTCTCAGTGGCCGCTCGTTTACAATTTTATAAATTATTGTGCCCTATTTACTTGTAATATTGTTCATTTAATGCGTTTACATATAGTATGCCCTAATTCAATAACAATTTCCTTATATCTTTCATACTTTTTCCACAAAACTCATTTGTTTACATTCTTACGCAACTGTCCTTATCTAAGGAATTTCAGGAAGTATTATGCAATATATATACCTATCTTACATACTATATGTAGTCTTATCACTAAGGGAACCTATTCTATGTGTATTTATTCATTTCCTAAGCTACGTTTATCTTTATTTCTTATCTACGCTTAGTACTATTCTTAACTATCTTATATATGTAATACATTTCTATCAATTAACTATATTATACTTAATTATTTATTTATTTAACTATTCTATCCTTATTCTATCCCGAACAAATTCTTATTGGAAGTGGGGAATATATGATAATGATCTTAGTTCATAAATAAACATTTATACAGAAAAATATTAACTAGTTAGGTACCTTAAAATATGTGTACCAATGAAAAATTACACATATATTTTGGCGCCCAACGTAGGATAAATATTATAATTTATGAATAGCCCGAAAAACGTATACACATGATTGCAGTATGCAATACTATGTAAATAGTATTTAACATTAGGCTATGTTCTTATATTTTGACATTTGAAACGACAAAGTGATTATTGAGTAAAGTAAATCGCGGGTGTAATGTCATTATATGTATAATGGTATTGTAATGGATTCTACTCAGTGACTTACTTGATATTTAGGTCGGTAAAGCAGCAACTGACGGTATCAAAATACCGAGTTAAGAACAGCATACTAGCGATTCATGTTCGCCTAGTAGCCAATGTTTTGGAAAACGGACCGGATTTCCAGGTTTCAACAGCTTTCAAAATTTAACAAGTAGCCCTGGTTGCGTATGCAGAGATAGCACAAAGTGTCTTGTTTTAATGAAATTTTTCTTATTTTCACTTTATGTTTCCCGAGTCATCAGCCTGAAATTTTAACAAAAATAAATTATTACAGCAAAATAATTTTTACCTTAAAAATGATTCACGCTTTGCTGTTTATGAACATACTACCCCATTGAAGTCTACTATGCTCGCTCTTGTAAAGTAAGAAAGAGATAAATATATGAATGAGAGCATACGTGATGCGGTTTGAGATGGGTATAGCGGAGACTGTTACGTTAGCAAATATTTTTATTGCTTCGAATTCATGCAGTCCTGATACTTACCGCTAGGAGATGGCGTAATATGTGTCTGTGACAAAAAAATATTGATATTTGAAGTTTTTGTGTTTTACCAGAGTAGTATCGAACCTCTTCAGTAGTTTTATTTTCTGGATAACATGGCTGGCTTTTACGGCTCAAATAAAGATACTCACAATATCGGCTATTTGAAAACTAAGAACGAGAGCTTCCACACTTAGCTAGCACCAAAATATAGTACGTAATTTTTCGCCAATTGAATTTATTTATCTAACTTTTCAAGTAATCGGAAAAAATCGTAACTGAGGCTAATATTGGACGGTAAACTTAACTTGCATTAATTAGCATATGAATATGCCTACTAGTTGTAAAGCTGCCAATAAATTTTAAGGTTTTATTTTGAGAAAAACACCAATTTTAGGAGTACCGGAATTACTACAGTTTAAAATAAACTTAAATATGGAACCCATATGAACAAGATTACAATCCTTATGATCGAGAAAATTTAACGGAACTATGTACGATGGATATTCAAACTCAAATATGGCTACTGTCTTTATTTATATCCGTCTTTATATGTTTTAGGAATTATTGACATAGAAACTCTTAAATTAGGCCATTACTAGTAATACCTTAAAATTAGTATGCCTTAAAATAGT
The DNA here is from genome assembly GCA_036419045.1 of Scirpophaga incertulas. Lineage (NCBI taxonomy): Eukaryota > Metazoa > Arthropoda > Insecta > Lepidoptera > Crambidae > Scirpophaga > Scirpophaga incertulas. Next base: position 27,599,292 of record CM071633.1, on the reverse strand, counting down.
GGTGGGATGGTGACACCTCGCTGCAGATCATATCTTCTTGTGCCTGACTAGCGCTAAGAAAGCAGCACCTTTTTTATGTAATAATTTTGACGCATTCATGAGCATCATGGGCGATTCTGATTATTCTTACTAAAATATTATTATAAATCGGAAAGTGAGTTTGTTTGTTTGTTTGTTCCGCTTTCACGCCGTAACTACTGAACCGATTGCTTTGAAATTTTGCAGACGTAAAGATAAAAGTCCGGATTAATTAATAGGGTACTTTTTATTCGGAAAAAATCGATAGAACCCACGGGGTGCGCAATAAAGGCTTCGCTCAAAAACTACTGCACAGATTTTCATGCGGTTTTCATCATCGGTTATAGAGTGATTCTTGAGCAAAGATTTGCGGTATTTTTTATCTCGGAAAAACGGATAGTCGCACAGGAAGCGTGATAAAACCTTCGCGCCATAAACCCACTTCGCGAAGTTGCGGGCAGAAAGCTAGTTATTAACAAACTAGCTTTTGCCCGCGACTTCGTCCGCGTGGAATAGTGACTTCCGGCAGATTTTTGGTTTTTCCCACATAGTTCCCGTTCTTGCGGGATTTTCGGAATGGTCGAGTTTCCGCAGAATTTTTAGTATTATTATGTTGATACAACTTAAACAAATTATTTCGACCAAATTGGTACCATAAAAACGGTCATTGTGACTAAACCTTAAAAGATAGACATATGCCGTCGCGGACTTTTTTTTAGATCATGTATAGAGGAATAATTCTTTCATACATATTTTTTGTGTATCTTGAACCGTTTTCCCAGCGCACGCAAAGAAAGCCTTCAAAAATGAATAATTTTCCCCGTTTTTTACACATTTACCGCTCTGTCTTTGCTCCTATTGGTCATAGCGTAATGTTATTTAGCCTATAGCCTTCCTCGATAAATGGACTATCCAACAAAAAAAGAATTATTCAAATCGCACCAGTAGTTTCGGAGATTAGCGCGTTCAAACAAACAAACAAACAAACAAACAAACAAACTCTTCAGCTTTATTATATTAGTATTATTAACAAATTAATTATATACGGACTTTATGCGTATAGTATTAACTATTATTATTACTCTAGTTTTATGTGTTATTATTGTTATGTATATGCGTATTTTATTAATCAGCTTTCATATTATGTGTATTACTATTTATGATTGTGTGGACACCACGATGTTCGTATTATTCATATTACTTTATGAGTATTTGTTTCTTTGTTTAAAAATTATAATTAGTCATGACAATTTTATGTATCTGTACGCATGTGCTTATTGGTGTTTTGATATCAACTGTACTAATAAGCTTGAATATAAATGAAAATTAAAAATAAATTAATATAATAATAATAAGTATAGTGAAAACAGCAAACTAGATGATTGAGATTCCAATCAGGGGCATATTCGTATGCATGTATTTTATATTTACATACATATTGTCACGCCTTGTTCCCAATGGGGTAAGCAGAGACCACCTCTCTCCACTTGCTACGATCCTGGCACACTTCTCTTGCTTCCTCCTTATTTTATATTTGTTTGTCAATAAGGGCGTGTTAAATAAACATTATTTTAATGTTTTTTTTTTATATCGTTTATAAAGGTTTATTGGTAAAAGACACCCGTTTATTAAGGGCGTCGCACAAAAGTACATAAATCACTTTTGTGCGACGCCCTTAATAAACGTATGTCTTTTTAACTATAGCACTGCTTAGTTAAAATCAGTACGGGGTTTCGGGTAATATCGCAGTAGTGTTAATTCCAGAGTTTACTACTGTATTACAAATAATGGAACCTAAACTATTCTTACTTGCTTGTGGTATAACCTGCCAATTTAAAGCCTAAAACTGTAAGGTATGGATGATGATTTTTGAGGAGGTCTGTGTTCATCTGTAGAAGTCTTAGCTGCGATGTTTGTTGGTAGCTTGAATACTAACCCACAAGAGACGAGCACTTGTCATTATTACTGATCTTGACAAACTTTTTTTATCTTCTACTAGCAATCAACCAAAATTTTTACTTCGAAATGAATCCAACCAGATAACAGTGACGTCTCACGTGTTTGGAGGCCCTGTGTACTAGGACTGCAGATACACTTGGGAGTAATTGTATATATGAAAGGTACGTTCGTACAGCAATATTATATACTGTGTTTCACGTCATGTTATCGATTCAAAGTATCCTTCCTATGCAGTCTGCTTGCTTGCACTTGTGCGGTGTGAGGGTGACAGGAAATAGGGAAAATATATCTTTGTATGCGACGGGCACACTAGTTGAATGCCTCAGTTTTATGACGTCCTGGTGAAACTCGTCATCAGTACAGTTACAGGGCAATTTAGTAAGTAGGTGCTAAATACAGTTTTAAAAAAATGGGATATACCATGCGACAGAAATCTAAAATTACTTACCGCCTTACCTTATTCTACCAATAAAATTTTTGAATAATGCGAAATTGTACAATGAAATTAAAGCAACTGATTTCTTCGTACAATTCTAATTTGCACTTGATCATAACATCCGTAGCGCCGTAACGTTCGTAGCATTTATTGGTATATTAATACGAGTTTGCTGATACGGTTACCAAGTCCTAAATAATAAGAACATAAGAAACGAAGAGAGCATGAAAAGTTCTTTAAAATATACTTTTTGTTTATTTAAAGACGATTTTTTTTTGTACCAAGCCATACATTTCTCCATAAATGAACCTCTCGTTTTTTGAAGATTCAATGTTGGAACGTTAAGTTTGTTTATAACAACATTATATTATTATACTAACACAATCTGCTTTACCGACCTTGATAATTTCAAACATGATCATTCTTCTTTAATTAGTTTATCAGGAATGTTCAATTATTATCAATATAAATGTATAAAATTCGTCTAGCAGATTATAATCAAACAAAAAGATCCAAAAAAGACTGTATAAGCTTGTAGTAGGATACGTTTTCTTATAATATTTTACGTACAATTTGGTAATTAGTATTTCAAAATGTAATTTCTAATTTGATATTTACTTAATATTTATACATTTCATTTATATGAAGTAAGTACAGTTTAACTGTGGACTATCTGCAGATATACATGTTTAAAATCAAGTTTCACCGTTGCTGCATTGTACATTTGCTACATTGGCCTACAAATCGTATTCACAATGGGATACACTAGGGTTGCATAAAACTTGGGCGTTGGAAAATTTTAGCATCTCACTGTTTCAAACGACATAGTCCCTACAGAAGTCTCTTTCAGGTTTTTGTCTCTTTCACTCTAGGTATTCGAGTAATAATCTGATTAACTGTGGTAGGGGCGTAGCTTACCACGCAAAATAAAATTATTACACTTGTGTAGGTCTGACGTCAGTCCCTAGCAACCATTACTCCTACATCCTACTACAAACCTGGTATAGCAAAGTCTCATATACGCTGAACGGTGCTACCGCCATCTAATTTAACAAAATAAAAGTCATTTTTAGATGCTAGTGTTTCTGGCTAACCTAGCCAGATGGCATTAATAACCAGTTCCTAGTACTAACGTTTACTGAATAGAATACTGCTTTCTGTATATGGCTCTTTATCTACAAGTCAAGCGAGAGCCTCTCGGGATTCACATCAGGGTACAGAAATATCAGCAAAATAACAACATTTTGACTTTTCAGTATTTGAAAGGCTTTAATTTCTTTGATATAGCCCATGTTGGGCGCCAAAATGAGACACGCAAACACCTTTAATTTTGTTAGGTCATAATAATGTGCAATATTTTATTTAACTGTTTTATCCTACAATACGTATTTTTAAATTAAGATTGGACAATATGAGCTGTGAAGTGTTGGGTCGATGAGTGTCACTGGAAATTCGAGGGCGGCTAAGTGCCAGGTTCTGAGGCCCCGATGTACTAGGCTAGCAGTTAAATGCAGAAGTATTCGTAATTGGAGATGCTAAGAAATTTGTCGTAGATTCTATTAATAAATATATAATAAACTATAAAACTTACGGTTATATATAAAATTTTAAAATACAAGTTTATCTGAATACTATAATTAAATCTTATATCAAAACTTAATACAATATTATACAATATAATAATTTGTATAAAGATGAACCTTAATTCAAAGGGATGCAGACAAATAGAAATATATTTGAAATTAGATAGTCGCTCTTAACAATAGGTTTTCAATAACATTTGATACTAGGAATCCATAAGCTAATAAAAGTTATTTGTAAGACAGACACCACATGCTATAAAGTACATTTTGGAAAATGAGCATAATTGAATCCAAAACATGGATTAACTTAATGGAATCTTGAAAAGCTCCAGTAACTGGCTTTTTGGATGATAACTTTTATAATCTGTTTGGTTAAAAGTATTTAAAGCTCGTTAGAAGTAATATAGATATGGCAGTAAAATCACTTCATTTTACATTTCTGGCTGCAGATTTGGTGCGAGTCTCACGAAAATCAAATCAAATCATCAAAAACAACTACCATCAGTTAAACAATAGAGTTCTGTTATATTTTTAGGTAACGATCCATAAATTGAAGGATAATTAATGTACAGTCAGCAAAACGTCAACATTCACATTTGCAAAACTAAATCCGCCGCTATTACTAGCGACACAGCTTAACAGCGAGCTATCTTAAGGCCAACACATAAGGACTGATTGCATTGCTGTGTGTACTAAAAAAAATAGGATTTAAGACCTCGGTCAAATTTATTTCTACTGCAAAACGTCCGTATTGCTGTATTCCAGAGTGAAGTAATGCAGTGCAATTTTCGGGAACAGTGACTGGGAATTTGCTGGAATTTCAAGGACTACATGTAATACAGGCCAATGCAACCACTTACCATTCACTCCACGAATTCATGATCCGTGCCTTTTTCTTTCTTTTATTTCCTTTTGGTCTAAAATGACGTATAAATAACTTAATACTACATTATTATTTATAGGCGAGTTGCGCAGTTCATTTCGTTTTGTGATAGAAATAATTATTATAAAATCACATTCATAAACATACAGATCCACGCACATATGTTTATATCCATTTCTTATTATATTTACATATCTACGTGTCTCACTTCATTCATATATGATTTTACGTTGTAACTAAGGTTAATAAAATAATACTCAAATTTATATTTTATGAATGGACAGTTTTATAAAGTTAAGGTTTTTAAAAATTTCAAAAATGTTTGTGGGACCCACACCGTGACGTTAGAATTGTTACGTCACCTGGTAGACGATGTGTAGTACTAGGATCGCATAAAACCATTGTACTAGAAAATCCAGTGAGCATAGTGCGTTCTCTTTTAGCCGCTTTTTGTCTCTTTCATTACAAGGACAGCAAGCTGTGTTGGGCGGAGCTTGGAAGACAACGAAATATTACAGTATGACGTCATCACGCGTTGTCATGGCGTCCCTAGATACGTTAGCCCCTACATCATAGACCTGTATTCCTAGTACACTACAACACCAAATATGTCACAGGACGTCACAGTTACCGGAATTTTTTTAAAATATTATTTTAAATTTTAAATGCTTAGAAATTTGAATTATTTAAATTATTTAACAACCTTCTTCGAGATTAAGTGAAATTGTTGTACTGGCACTGAGGTATTGAAATTGTTGTGAAAATATTATATGAAAATGCATTGCTGTTTTATCATCATGATACAAGACAATTATATTTGTAAACCAGCAAAGTAACTGCACTACCTGTCGGACTCAATCAAGAATGTAAATAGCAAATTTATTTATTTAATTAGGACAACCAACAAGACAATGACACAAAGTACGGAGTGATTGGTACACTGAATTTATGGTGTTGCCATCTCTGAGGTCTCGGGTTCGAGTCCCGGTGGGGCCAGATGTTTGTACGATTAGCGAGCACTTCTACTTTAGTTATAATTGTTGATACATATTTCTATGAAAAATATGTATATATGTATGGAGGTATATCTGTTTCTTTAGATCGCTGTACCCACAAAAGACACCTTCTCAATAATAAAAAAAACATACCTGCAGAACCATTTTGTTAAATTTTAATGTCACTATCATCAGTGACGTCATAGATCAGCGTTCAGCTACCCGGGTAACATAAATAGTAGGTAAACGAAAGAGACTTCCCTGAACGTGTATGCTCGTGCTTACCGTCTCTTTCACACTGTACAAGGAAATCAATATGCGTTGGGTGCAGGTTGGCAGACAATGAAAATCAATAGCATGACGTATTCTTCTGTAAAATTCACTCTTACATCAACTGTAAGCCTGGTACACTGGGGGCAAATACTCTGCACCCCGCAGAGGAGTAGACTTTTAATGGTTTTTATATTAATAATTTTATCAAAATAATCAACCAAATATTATAAAACTTTTACGTATATTTTCAACAGATATTACTAACTAACGAATAACATAATTTAAGAAGAAAAATTTTAACTTGAAAAATTGTAATTCCAAGACAATGTAGTAGAAAAAATGGAATGAAAAATTGGCGACACTTAAAATTTGTTTTAAAAATTGTAATATTGTTAAAAATCAAATGGTATTAATAATAATAACATATATTTGTGATTCCTCTTGACTCTAAAATAACTTAACTATATTTAGTGTAAGCTATATAGTTAGTGGGTATCTTTGTTATATTGTATATATTAGTGGGTGGCGTATCTTTAGAAATTGCTGAATATATGTTATTCTGATGTACTTACAAGCTATATTGTATCGATTCATTAAAATCCATACAGTAGTTTTTACGCGAAAGAGTAACATACATCTATCTATACCAACTTTCGTACTAACAACCAATTAAATTAGTAGGAGTATTTGAATTAAAATAAAATCACTAACTACTTTGAATAGAGACTTATAGAAAAGTAAAGAAACTGTTAAGTTATGAGTGCATTATTCTTCTCAAGATTGATTTCGTTCGAGCGGTTTGAAGATCACTCCATAGGTGATTCCATATTTTTGCATATGGTTTACTGTAACACAGGAATAGATAAGATAGAGAACCTAAACAGAGAGCCCGAGTATAGAACGTCTACCATAGAGCTACGGCATTTATTAAAATATTGTATATTATTTCAAAATATTGTAAGATTGTGCATTTTTTACTACTATTTTTGATTTAATAATATACTGGGTGATAAAAAAATTGTCTGAAGACTTTATTTTCAAAGAAACGGTTATTTTATAGTCTCATAACGTGTGAATGCACCTCGGTAATGATAACTACGTATTAAATTTTAATTATACATATAGTAACGCCTGTTTCCCACGAAGGTCGGCTGAGATTACAGTTTATGATGTGCTACGATCCAAATATACTTCTCTAGCTTCCTCGATTTTCATAAATACTTACTTATATCACAATCAATACTTTTCATCTATACACGCTCGTCGGTTATGGTTACTCTTGATCAGCTCTTCTTTTAGGTTATCTTCTATTTGGTTCAAATATTCATCTAGGTCATCCCTTACCAACTTGCCCATTCATATTTATCGTCTTTTGTCCATCCTTTCAACGTGTCCAATGAAATTGGCGTCAGTATTACGTCATCGTTGAAGCATGAGTACCAGGACTGCATATCATAAAGATAGTATTTTAGCCAAAGTGACGTCATACTAGACAGAAGTTGTAGATATGCATAATATATGTTCTCTTTCAGGGGTTACTTGTCTCTTTCATACTGCACAACTGCATGTTGCATGGGAGGAGCTTAAATTATATATATCTTCATAGCAACGAACGTACATTCAATAGTACTTGTTCTGACGTCACTTGATATTATTACTCTTCCCTTTAACTGCAAGCCTGGTAATTGAAAGCGCTAAACACATGACCAGGGACCAATGACCAGATAGTGTATTTTGTGGGCTTGTAACGTCGATGCGCCTCGAATGTTGTCGAATGTTCCCGGAGTCTTACAAACATAGAGTTTTGTCTCTTATTTACAAATCATTTTTACTGTTGCATGGAAATATTCAACTCCTTTACATAGCCAGCATGGATTACAGTAGAGAAGTTCTTGCTAGATTCAACTTGAAGGTTGATGAATGGACTTCGCCTCAGCGTTGCTAATTTTAGATTTTAGCCACAATATGTTACAGTATTCAACCGTAAGCAGGCATGCAGAACTCATTTCTGCATGCATATGCATAAATATGGTATATTATGTGTACATGTCACTATAATTATTAAATTCACATACATATATGTCATTAAAAAAAAATATTAAATTTAGTCACCATTATAGATCTCAATAATACATGCACCTCATTATTGTTATCATCCAATTCAATTGTTATTATACAATTCAATTCAATTTAGTCACTATATAACTTATATAATTTATATAACTTAAAAATACGTGCACCTCATTATTGTTATCATGCAATTCAATTATTTATATACATTTTAATTTAATTATACATACATATCATTATTGTATTCGTTATTATTCGAGTCCATTGCATTTGTCGCACTACACCCACCGGTAGCAGAAGCTTGTTGCGAGGCAAGTTGCAGCAAAGGTACCCAGCGTGCTGGCAACGCGAACGTAAACGTTGGGTCAGTCGCGTCCTGGTTCCACTCTCATGACTGGACAAGCCGCGCGTGTTTACAATTTCGTCTATATTAGGCACTGTACTCGGAGATAATATTATTATAATATATTTTTTTAATGTAATAACAAGCAAACGTTACAGTTGCTCATAGTGGACGTGTATTGCAAACAAATCACACAGTACGCTGGCAACAATTTTTTGTACGCAATTATTATTAATAAATTTGAGTCCATGGTAATACTAGTAAAATTTATTACAGTTCCGCGATCCGCGTAATGCCCGCGTAATTATTTATTTGCTACTACTAGTGTTTGTCGTACAAACACTCAACTACGCTGATCTATGACGCATTTTCAAATGAAACTTTAAGTTCGGATCTGTAGATATTTTTAATATGTCAAAACACAAATATAAAATAGAATTGTTATAGTACGTTACGATATTTGCCCGTTATAACTAAAAGGCACGTATATCGTACGACGTTTTTTAACACATTAGTGGGGTAACAGAAAAAAAAAACATTTAAATAAACTCAATCTGTGAATGATGCTTTCCTGCCTTTTTAACAGCGCGCTAGCGCTGCCTACTGACTGGCGCCGCGCGGTGATTAGTTTGAAATTTGTATAGCAACAGCGCGCGAAATAGCAGATAATACTGTTATGGAATTTTTATGGACTATAACTTAAGTATTTGCTTTGGTAACACACGCGTTTTTTATGACCCGCTTTAATATTAAAAGCCGGTGGAATTACATCAGCTTTACGAGCTGTTAGGTAAAGGTGTTAAAAAAAATATTATATGATAATATATACAATAAAGTCTAATTATGTTTAAATATTGTAGTTCATAGTATTTGTATGATTGCTTATTTGTATGTGTATATTTTATACATAAAAAATAAGAGGGTGCTATACCAAATAGAATAATTGTCAAATACGCAATCCACAATATTTTAAAAATTCTGTCATTACTTATTTTAAGGATAGTGATACTCGTAGAAGATATAGACATTTTTTGTTACTGGTGTAAATCTGTCATTAGTTAATCGATCTATAAAAATTGGTTAGCCAGCCTTGGCCATTCGATATGTGACTGATAGATTTTAGACGTAGTATAAAAAATTGCCAAATATATTGTAATTGAATAACAAAATGCAACGTTGAGAAATAGGTTAATTGTTTTGTAATATTTTATAAATTAATATAAAAATTATCATCAACAGGTTAGGATTATAGAACTGTTCGAATCGTTGTTCGTTTTCCAATACATTGGATACTAGGAGAACATAAGTCGCAGTCACTGGTGATTGAGTATAGCGAGCTACGTACCCTGTTTTACCGACATTATCCGTTTCACCGATCACAATAAGACACTCTTTTGAGAGGTTGCCGTTGTGAACTACAGAGAAGAGGTGATGAAAGTGTAAATTTCTTGCTCAATGTGTGCAAAAGAGATATTGTAATGGTAGCAACAGCGCCAGTGTCTTATAAGAATAAAAGAGTATTTATCCATTCCACTACAGTATATATATTTAAATATATATTTAAATTTATTTACTTGTCAGTAAGTATTTTTTTACTAGGCAATTTAATTAAAAATACGCTCAAATTTTTATTAAGTTAATTTTTATACATATAAGTTACAAGATGTTGATTTTGCTTAGCGTTTTCTTTTATTTTATAAATTTATAAATTGTAAACACATGTGTACATTGTATGATAACGACATAATTTATTGTAAATATTGTTATTACTTTTGATAAAGCTGATAAGTTTCTTGAGCCTATTCTTCTCATCAGCTAAAAAATACGTCTTGAATGAGTGCTAGGGAAAAAAAATTTGACGATTCATAAGAGCTTTATTTAAAGTCATATTTGAATAAAGAATAAAGTAAAGAAAATGTTGATTTTGATTGAAATTATTCGCAAGTATATTCAGCTTGTCTCACGATGATTTCCTTCATCATAGGAGAATTAGACAAATAAACATATGAAATTTAAAAACGAAACATACAAACACAAGTCTTAAAGTCAAGTAATAGATAAGCTTTAAACATTTCTACAGTCGATTTCCGCAATGCCGCGCCCGCCTTTTTAGTCTTCGTTGTATTGCGAATATCGAGCATGTAAATTGTTACTTTTATAGAATTGATAGATACGAGTATATTTTCTATTCGAGATTAAATTTCATGCATTATGAAATAATTTTCCAATACTTTTCCTACTGTGAGATCATGACGTCTAAAAGAATACGGTACATTTTTGAAATGGGTTTATGAGTTTCTGAACTCGGCTGCGCAGCGTTCGCGAAATTACGCGGCATATTCTCGACTCATCTCCACAGTGCCTCAACACCAAACTTTGATCCGTGCAAATGGCTTCGTATAACAGCATAACTATAGGTCTTGGTATGCCCGTCAAACTCCTCCCAATGCATCTGCTACTCTTGCACTTGTGTTGACTGAAAGAGAGGACAATATTTTAAAATAGTACATATGTATACATATTTATAGTGCCAACGGAAATTATTACCTTCAGTCTATGCAGTCCTGGTACTTATCGTTCATTCGTGACGTAACACGGTTTCTTGAGTGACTATTCAGTCATGACGTTTAGATCAGAAACTTGGCACACATTGGCCTTATCAGGACGCTCTAGCTCACCCAAAGGCAATGTAGAGGGCTATGTTTGCAGTGTGTATATGTGATAGAGTCAGGAGTTATAAATTCCGCAGAAGACGCAGTCATCGTCATAGACGTGCAAACCTTAAGCAGCAGTAGGCATGGCAGATTGTTGGTGTGGCAGGCTTATGCCGGATACAACAACGTTGGTAGGCGTATCACAAGAAGAGCAGATAGATGATTTGATGATCATACGAAGGCCATGGATGTTGTCAACCGGCCGGTGTAATTGAGGGATTTTGCTTTCATTTAATCGATTCCACTTTTCGGTGAGTACAAAAGACTACGGAATTATTTCAGATATAACTAAGTGTTAGAAATGATAGAATTCGCCAAAAGATTTTTCCACATTTTGTGTGTGTAAAAACGATTGATCGACTCTTTCGAGTCATAAATGTGGTTAGTTAACAGAAATTTGTGAACAAAACACCGGCTTAACAGCACTTATATACTTCTAGAAAAATTATATCGCGAGCTCGCACTAAAATATATGCTGTATATCTGAACCACCAAAACCGTAATCTGGTTGTAAAGGAAGATTAGCATTTGATAGTGACGTGAAAGGAAAAAGCGATTTTTTATTTTCGTTTTTATGCATATAGGTATGATGGTATTTAGTTTCTTACTGCCCATATTTTTTATGTTTTTATGAATGGAAAATGATCATGATGAAATAGAGTATCGGGTATATAAGGTATGGTTACTTGAAAAATGTAACCTAACCTCAAAAAAAAAAAAACAATTTCTTGCATTTTTTCGATATTTAACGGAAACACTGATGATTTTTTTTAAATTTGATAAAACATGTATTTTTGTATCAGCAACACATAATATAAATTAAAAAAACAATTCTAGTCACAATAAATGAAAGAAATGGTTTAAATGGAATATTTAAAATCTTTGAAGTTCTTAAATATTCCAATACTCGCCTAGGTTTGTGTTGAGATGATTGATAACACTATTATTATTACGTCATGGATTGGCGTTGAGTTACTAGGGTTGCATAACTCTTAGGTATTAAATATTTCACTGAAGGCTCTACCTGTCTGCATACGTATGCTCGCTTCCGAGGTTTCTTGTCTCTTTCACACTGTACAAGGTAAGCATGTAGAGGAGGGCGGAGCTTAGCAGGCGCTGAAAATCAATGGTATGACGTATAGCGTCAATAACTACGATCACTCCTACATTTCACTGCAGGCCTGGTACACCAGGGACCAACATAGACATAGGATTTTCGCTACGCTCAAGGGGCCAAGTAGGCCCGAATAACTTAATTAAAAAAATTGCTGCAAAAAGTCACACGATGATACAATTTATTGACATAGAATGAGTTTTACTTAAATAATTACTTTCTCTAAAAAAAAGTGTTTTAAAGCGGGCTAATAATAATAATTAAAACAATAATTATATTACGAAGATTACAATTTTTTCGATGACATTTCTGGTTATGATTTGCTTATGAATTAATTTGTGATTTAAGGTGACATAATATTTCATACAACGCCATCTACAGTAAAAACTACATACTACCTCACCGAACCATTAAGCGTGCTGCGAAAGACCCTTCTATATACATCATTGCAAATAACCTTCTGGTAGTAGACAAGATAGTGATGTTATGGATGCGACAGTTATATCATCCTTCTCCCTACTTATTATTATAAGTAATATACTTTGGGAGTGAAGACCTGTCGTCGAAAGTTAATTCGTTAAGTCGTCTGTAGTCAACGACTATTCTGTATTTTACGATTTTTGAGTGTGATTCTTATACTACACTGTCGTCAAATAAACAACAATTATACAGGTGAAAAATTTATTAAATATTTTCCACATGTACGTTTAATTGTTTCAGCTTAGATTGAGGCTTTTACATATTATAAATCAAACATAAATTAGAAAATAGATAGTAATTTAGTAAATCAATTTTTGAATTAGACGAGTGTCAGCAAACTGAGAACGCGAAAGGTTTACTCGTATCTTGAAAGAAAGTAACTTGATAAATCGCATATTTGACAGGTACCTTCATATTTGTGTCATAGTTTTCCTTTATGGCACCACGATGTGATGTTTTCTACAATTGCAGTTATTACTTGCTCGTCAGATTGGACCAAATACTAGGATCGTATAAATTTATCAAAAATCACTTCACACAACACGTGAATCAAAATACAGTCTACCAGAAAAACATACTACTGGAGTAGAAGTTAAATATCTCTAACTCGCGATCATTGAATTTGGGGATCCTCCTAGTGTTTGGGGCGGCGAGGTGCCACATGTTTGAGGCCCCAACATACCAGGCTGACAGTAATATGTAGGAGAAATCGTTACTAAGGCTTCGTCGCTAGTACGATGCTTGCTCTTTTACAAATTTCACTTACGTTATTTAAATAAGGAATGTTAATAAACGTATTTACGTTGTATGTTTTATTATCAGTCAAGAAAAGACAAATTTGTGACTAATTGCTACTGTTTTAATATCACTATATCATTGCAGGGGGCAAAGATAATTTAAAAAACTGTTTACTTATTAGAATGATTTGTTGTTTTTTAACAAACTTTTGGTGAGTTTGGTTTCTATGTAATTGATTTAATGATAATATTGATTGTCAGTAATTTTGTATTACGACTATCTCTATGATATGGGGATAGAAATTTTTAATTGAATCAAGTCAAGAGTACGGGTAACCTACGGGAGTCGAAGTCGAGGAAGTCGAGGAAGCTGAGGCTACATTTGGTTAAGCTATATTTGGAACGTAGCAAGTACAATTTAAATGTTGAATATCATATAGTAAGTCATTAATCACTTGTAAATTTTAATACCAAATGTAATAAACTGTATATATGGTGAAACAAAATGCTTAAACAAACCCTTTTTATAACTTATTTCATTTGATGACATAATAAATGTCGACTCACACCGAATCTTTAGCAGTGTTACGTCACCTGTAGGCGATGTGATATACCAGCACTGCATATAATCTATGGACTGAAAAATTCGTCATCGCTCTCCTTTAGATTCCTCTTGTCTCTTTCACACTGTACAAGGATAGCAAAATGTATTAGACGGAGTTCAGTTCAGCTCACAGTGAAAATCGTAGGCACGACGTCACGTGTTGTTTTAGCGTAACTGGATACAGTTCTTCGAAAACTCAATTGTTTATGGACTCCTAGTACATTCTATTAAAAGATACAAAACGATTAGAACTAAACAAGAATCGAATTACATATATAATGCTTGACAGAACATTGCAGTTAGAAAATGAATTAGAATTTAGTGGAATATTACAGTTTGGGATTTTTGTAAAACCATGCAGAACGATCACTCGATGGAAGGAGGTTAAGGTGAAGGGGAAGTACGATATACGCTGCCGATTTGTGCCCTATTTTGTACATCTTGAGATAATAGACAGGCAGCCCAACGTACAGGCTACAAAAAACTAGAGATTCGTTTATGGGCAAATGTATAAATTTTTATAACAAGATTCCACATAGTGTAGTTGAATTGCCTCTTCATAAGTTCAAGGTACATGTTAAAAAGAGGCTAATAAGTAAGGGCTATTACAAAGTCAATGATTATTTAAATGATGCCAATGCTTGGTGTTGATTTGAAAATATTACATTCTAAAGTGTAAATATTTTTCCCGCATAAATTGTAAACACATATGAACCCACATTTTATGATAACGGCATAATTTATTGTAAATGTTTTTATTACTTTTGATAAAGCTGATAAATTTCTTGCGCCCATTCTTCTTATCACCGAAAAAATACACCCTGAATGGGCGGTAGGGAAGAAACTGGACGATTCAAAAGAAGTTTCTATAAATACATATTTGAATAAAGTTAATTTTGATTTTATCAGTTATATTGGATCTTTGCATCAAACATAGCAATAGACGTTTTCCTGCCTTTATGTAGTAAGTTAATGTATCAAAATACATTAACGTTTCTGGTACAATATCGTAAGGTCTAATTATATTATCTAAAATATGTTTTATTCAACATCGGCCTCTAGATTTACCCTACACTTGTTAGGAAATTGGAATAGGAGTGAGTTTTCTTGAAAATAGTAAGAAACTCTGAACGTTTATTTTTATATTCTCTTTTCAATAGTTATTGTCAATAATTTTAAATTATTTATGACTACCATACGCATAACTGTTGTATGTATTCGTATGAATGTTACATGCAGCTTATATGTAAAAAAAATGTAATCGAACATGAGTCGAGTCGATATTAATACAACTGTACTTGTTATATATATTCGTAGAAACGATAACTCCTAATTCTAACTGCAGACCTAGTACTCCGCCAGTCATGTGGCATAGCGAAGTCGAGCAACGCATGGTTCATGCATTTATAGCGTTTTTTTAATAGCTGGTTTCTTACCCAGCTATTAAAAAAACACTATTAAAAAAAGCGCAATTGATTATCTGAAATAAGGAATCACAAAAATGATATACGTAAAAAATGACTGCAATTATTATTTTACAATCAAATTAAATATTATATAAAACAGCTTATAGTCATGAAAATAAATTGAGAAAAAATATATAAGTAAAAAGTATAGTTTCAGAAAAACAAAATAACTTCATTTTCAGATTATTTTTACATTAATATTGTACATAATTCTAGTCTACTTCTATTCCTTAACATGTTAAATAGTGGGTAGCATTCTGTTTTGATGTTTAAAATTGTATTAGTTTTTATTTGTCAGAAATTAGAAATCAAAATACTTTATATTTACAAAATATTTCAATGAAGTATTTTTAGCACTTACACAGTTACTAAACTTGACATTTCACATTTAATCTGCACAAGTCCCAACGGTTGCTATAGCAACCTGTTCGGTTTCATGAATATTCTCTATATCAAGCCGGATCAAACAAGTTTTTTAAAATATTTTATACCAGGAGTCCATAAACAGCTGGCAGGTAAGCTACATTTTCTTTTTTACCAATAGTATCTGTTTTACCGACTTTAAAGTTATGAAGATATTTACTGTTTTACTCGTATGTCCTCTACATACGAGTAAAGAGTCGTTCGTGTGTTAGTTTTTTAGCTAGAATAAATTTGATGGAATTGTATTCATTTACAATGATTCTGTCGATAAGTACTATAATTTCACTTGTTAACTAATTATGTTATTTACACTCATGATTGACATAATGCGATAATACACTTTTCTCGTAATATTCATTTCTTCTATTTTTATTTAATAATTACAAGTTATACAATTTGAAAAGAATTATAATTGGTAACACTACTTTTTGATTTGTGATATATCATACTATCATCTATCACATATAACTTTTAAATATTTTCTTAATATTCCGATTTCCATTTAAAAGACGAAAGTCCCACGTTGGGCGCCAATACATATGAAAATGATTTAAGTAAAACATGAAAAAATTACCAGATATGGGATGTTAATTGAGTTTAGTTCCCATGATGGTTGAAAATTTTACAAGGCTGTTTGCGTTCTTAATATTTTTACTGTCATATAATATTAAATTTCACTTTGAAGGTAATTTTGTAACTATAAAATTTAAACATATGTAAAGTTATGTATCCTTTCCCATAGATTATATTCAGTTCATAATAATATAATATACATATTTGGAACGATATATTGTTATGCTAATAATTGAAAAGAGAAAGGAAAAAAAATTACACTACATTTTTATCTTCTGACGATGTATTGCGAAGAATAAATCTAGTAAATAATATAGAATAAAGACCCGCAAATGTTTATTATTATACATATATGTTTGTATATGTTAAGTATGTCCATATTTTTTTATATAAACAACGCGAAAAATATAGTTTCGTGAAGGTTTTCAATGATCCAGAATCCCGATGAAGTTAATCTTCAGTCTTATGCATATGCCTAAGAGAAAATGTAGTTAAGAAGCTCCATAAGTATGAACAATATATGAAATACGCTTTATTATCGCTTCTTATTTCTTCGGACTAGCTAATTGGAGTACAATTGGCTTGTCCACGAAAAGTGTCTCCCGGGACAGCGATGGCGTTGGGTCACGTGTTTGAGGTCCAAATGTACCAGGACTGCATTTGGTCGCAGCAGTAATCGTAGTTGCGGACGAACTTCAAGTAGAATCATGTTATCGATTAATTTTAGGGTATTCGCAAAATTCTAACACAGTCTGCCATGCTCGATTTTGTACCGAGTGACAGAGAAAGATTGACTAGTATACTATATGTATACTAGAGTCTTTCTTCTTCGATTCGATCGTCTTTGATTTCCATATATACTGCTATAGCAATATATTTGAATTGCTATTATATACATAAAATAAGTAAACTGCTGTGTATGGCATATAGATGATGCATAGCTTATATCTTAGGTAAAGTTATTCATCACGTTTATACTAAATGTTAATTTAGTTTATATTTTATATAAACTAAAAGAATAAAGAATAGAAAATTGTTTCAGTATACTTTTGTTGAAATTTGGATAAGATCTGGAGAGTTTCATGAAATTCCTAGATTTGTTTCTTGAATTCTGGACCTTGATTGTCCTGGTAACTGTTGCTATTCGCCTTCGATCAGGAAAATGAAAAATTATGAAATTTTTAAAGAAACCCGTCCAATGTGCAACATATTTTCTGTCATAATGTTGCCAACGTCTTTACCACGTTGAATGCACCGGTTCCCTTCCGAACACCGAAGTTAAGCAACGCTGGGCGCGGTGAGTACTTGGATGGGCAACCTCCTGGGAGCACCGCGTGATGTTGGCTTTTTTTTTGTTTTTGAATAGTAATCACTTTTTGTTGTATTATGTATTTTATTTCCAACCGACTTGGTAAAAAAAAAATGAAAGAAATCATTATTTAGAAAGGGAATACTTAAGAGATTGATGAGACTTTTATAAATTTAAAGCTATTATGGCGCCCAACGTGGGATTTTGTTTCTAACACGTTATTTAAATTTAACACTCAATAATACTATTTTGTTTACCAAATATTCCATTTTATTTTCAGTAATCAAATATTACCCCTTTTTCGTAAACTAAAATCAATTATCATTATTTCAAAATTTTGCTTTTTACATGCTACTGTGATTATTAAAACTCAGTTACATTTAATTTCTTGTCATATATTTACAAAGAATGGTTTACGCATTCCTAGTTGCTGTGCTCGTTCTAAATCCTCTCGCTTGCATTTAAGCAGTGCGAAAGAGACGACAAAGACTTGAATGAGATTATATCTATACAATATATAGCTATGCGACTAGCGATGAATGCAATGTACGGCTGACTGAAAAGTCTACTACGTCAGTTATGCTCTCCTAGTACTCAATGTTTTGGAAAACTTTGTGGATTCGGTTATTTCACTCCAACATGCCAATTTTTGATTATAATTTGTATTTCATAGTTTGCTTAGATGACATACCATAGATGAAAAATAATTAATGTCAGGATTACTCGCGTTCGATCGTCATAAAATACCTACTTAACACATTTTTTACATATGTTTTATAATCGGCAACGTGCCAATTTTGCCTACCCTGCTCTATTCATTAGAACAAGTGCTTTAAATTTATCATAAGGCAAAGCAGTAACACTGTCTGAAAGTGTGTTGTAGACAATTGCACATTTCCCTATGATCAAACTTTATAAAATAATAATTTAACTACATTTAAAATATGATAACAATTTTATTTTAGCATTATATTTAAGATAAATTTTGCCATTGATATTTTTTCCAAAACTGAACCTTATGACACTATCTGTGTGTGATTCCTGGTGTACTAGGTTAGCAGTTGCAAAAAGGAGTGATTGAAACAGTGACGTCAGAACAACCAAGTTATCGACCGATTTTTACTGCGTGGCTCCTCCCATTGTAATCTTCTTGCTTACACCTGTGTAGTGTGAAAGAGACGTAAGGTGGCTGGTAACAGCACCTGATAAAATTTGTAATAGCTCGGTTATGCAGTCCTGGTAGTCATGGTCCAATGGTGACGTAAGTCTAATATCCCTTTTGATGAGATAGCTTCATGTGCATGGTAGTCAATTGCGACGTCGTTCTTACAAATGGTGATATATATGAACGGAAGAAAAATGTGTCAACTTTTAATTTATGATGTTATGGTAAATTATAGTAGCACATTGCAGGTAGAGGAATATGCATGCCTTTTCCAAATGAAAAATTAATAAATTGTTTATGATTTTCATCCTGTTACGACAACAGAGAAACAAAGAAATGTCATCTATTACAAAGTTACATACATATAGTGAAATAAAATAATTCAACATTTGTTTATAAGTAGGTACTAAATGGATAACTCATGAATTACCCATGCCTTTTTTTTGTTCCCCTGAGGAAAATGCATTAAATTGCATACTGCTGTGGCGAGCCGGCGGTTATGTGGGGCTCTCCTCCTCAGAAAGGGGAGGCCTACCCATTAAAAACCTCAGGGATGGCCTTCTTCAGGCATGTAGGGAACCCTGCCTGCCTAGGGAAGCCCTCTACGGGGGAGGCTACTACCTCCTCCGATCTCCTCCACCGACGACGCCTCCCGGCCATGGAAGGGGCGTGGTCCATCCCGGGTCGCCGTATCCGCGGGCGCGACTTCCTTGCGCCCGCCGGCGGAATTACCCATGCCTAGTTTTCAGGTGCAACCCAGGATGTCATTCGCTCTAAACTATATATAATAAACAATGTATATCCAAAAATAATAAAAAAAGCAACATATGTACATATAGCAATAATTAAAAATAAGAATGTACAAATAAATAAACAGAAAATATTTCCTATAGTAAATAAGGAAATACAATATGTATATATGTATATGTGTCTCCAGCCGACCGATTTGACGTCTTCGATCTATCAGAAAACTGACACTATGAAAATAAACTCGTCCATAGATCTAAATTCGTTACAAAGGTTTAGTCACAATCGGGTTTGTCTATGTATTTGAGGTAGTCTTCAATGTGAAGTCAGTTATTCTGACTTCATATTAAGGATTCCGAAAGCAACTAACCAGTAAGTAAGTAAGCGTCGAATCGCGCAGACGAGCCTATTTAAGAAAGAAAACTCTTCCCTGGACAGATGCAGCAATAAGATAAGATATGATAATGCGAAAAAGCGAGATTTCTTAGTCAAACACTTAACTATTAATCACTTTGAGATATGAGGCAGGTTGAGTACACATTTTTTATGATGGTAGAAGTAAACTGTCGGTTCAATCATAAACTGCGACGATTGGCGTCATCTCTAACGGAAATAAGGAATTATGCTTCCTTAGCAGGCTTGACAATTGTAACCCAGATGGCGAACTACCCAATACTACTTACTTATTACTTACTTACTTATTTATTTATTTATTAATAGGGTCACCAACATAAGTAACAGTAAACATAAATCTTTGTTACAGTGAAAATGTTGGTCTTCAGCCAACTGCACTTACAATTATAGGGTAACCACAGCATGCAAATATACATAATATTTCCTAAAGGTAACATAGAAAAAAAAAAACGCTAAAGAAAGTACACAGGAAATTATAATAAATAATAATATATGCTTAAAATTAGGAGGTGTCAATGTCAATAGATTTCAAGAGTCTCATAAATTTAGGAAGACTATGGAAGTTATGTCTAGTTCAGGCAAATTCTTGGTATAACTGTTGTAAAACGAGCCAAACGGATAACTGGTGAATTGCAAACCCATTCTAGTTCTACAGAATTTTTTTCTTAATAGACTACACGGATATATTGGTATTCTAGCAGGAACATTAATGGAGAAGTGACTGAGAAGTTCAGGACTGTCAATGCCGTTATTCAAAGTTTTATGCAAAAATGCCATATCTAATACGTTGTCAAACCCAGTCCTTATAGTGTATTCAGTATGCATCGTTTTTAAGAGACCCGCGATAACAGCGCAAAAATGTACATATGTATCGTTAAAATTAATATGATACACTGTTACTAGACTATATTATATTTGAGTGACTGGGCCTTCGTCAACCAGGCTGGTCCAGTGTGGATTCGCTGAGCTCACATTTTTTCACTACTTTTTCACAGGTTACCGTCACGATGTTTTCCTTCACAGGAAAACAATATGAATCAGATAAATATATTTATCTGACATTCGAATTTAAAATTCAAAAAACGAGTTGGTGCATTGCAGGAACAATCCCAGGTTCACCGAATCTTGTAAGGCTTGTGTTATGAGATCGAAAGTAAAGAGTTAGACATACAAAGATTAATCACATATATAGAAAAAATACAGCTGCTACTAAGGCATAAATGCTCGTATACATCATTTATAGATATGACCCTATCAGGACTCGAACCTGGAAACTAACGTACAAAATCTCGGCCACCGAGGTCACAGAATTAATGTTTTATTCGTGTTAGATACATAGGTTTAGGGTAGCTCCGCCCAGAGCCCCTCAGCAGCACGTGTCAGCGCCCCAATGTACTAGGGCTGCACTCAGACATAAGAGTAGTAAATATCTTGGCGTAACCTATTCAATGCTTTACTTCCACTGGTGCACTGTAAAGAGACAAGCAGATACTGTAAAATCGATACTTCTGCAGCCTTAATTTTATGCAATCTTGGTGTAATTAATACTTCATTGATAGTGACGTAACTACGATATCGCTTAATGCCGTTGAACCCTACAACCTTATGCAAGGGTTTATCGCTGTAGTATCGCAATGACCCACCATTTTGAAGAATTTTATGATCCTTTACTCGTTTATGGTAATGTGGATGAGATGATATTTGTCTCTTTGAAAGTTTATTTTGTAGTTGATCATGATAGCTTAATATAATATATAAGCGTGTATATTAAAAAATAAAAAGAAAGTATTTATTCAATCAGGTAAGAAACTTTACATATCAAATAAACTAATTGAACAACTTATTATATTTCAAAAGTGAAACCATATAATTCTAATTATTAGTGAGCCATTAATAAGAATGCATTATATTTTGAAATCTTCATAGAACAGAGGGGCGATCGCACTAATAAATCGCAAGCGAAACGCAACCGAACCGTTCGGCTTAACCAATCCGAACGCCACAATATCACGTCATCTGTTCGATGACGTGATATTCTAGCTCTCGGATTGGTTGAGTGGAACGATTTGGTTTCGTTTCAGCTGCGATTTGTTAGTGCGATTGCCCCCCAGTGCAATTACTGTAACAGATAATTTTAGACACACTTATAAAAAAATATATCAAAAATACACAGGCTACTTTTACAGCTACTAAAATGTGCAAATCTTGCAAAGATTTTTATAGATAGCAGTTACCAATTTTGTTTGATGGACAAATGCTTGTTTGATCCCCAAATGTCCCATGTTGGGCGCCAATATATATAGCAATTACACAGCACAGGTATAGTAAGGGCAGTGGAATGATTTCTTATACGTTTCACAAAACATTGAATACCAGGGAAACATAAATCGATAGGATATTAACGATAGCGCTGCCAGCCAGAGGCCCACGTTATTATTTCAATAACTAAACATGTTTCTTTGATATACGGGACGACGGGACTGAAGATGTAAATATTTTTTTTGTAGAACGAGAGCCACCAAACTCATCAATAGTTTCTATAGATATTATTATAGAATAGGTAAGTAGCAGGCCCTATTTCTATTTCGTGTGTAAGTCGGGGCTGATATGCATCACTGCGACCTATTAAGATCTATTGTGACCAGCCTCCTAATGTAGGTTCTATGTAGGCCCTACAGTAGCTCCCTTAACTGGGCACTGACCAAGAAAGATAGGATGTTCCCAGTTCGGATTGTTTTTATTTCATCTGGGTCAAGGATGTGTTTCCCCAGGTGTCTGTTTCTTTTGTGAATCAGCGGTTCACAGTAGCACAAGAGGTGTATTAGTGTTTCACGCTCTTGTTCACAGACTCTGCATGTGTCAGTGTCCTTTACTTTCATGTTGTCAAGGTGTCTATTCAACTTGCAGTGACCGGTCAAAGCCCTAACCATCACGCTCAAGTTATTCCTGTTAAGCTTTAATAGCTCGTCAGTGCGTTTGCGAGAGTATGGTTCGATTAGTGCTTTTGAGTGTGTCATCCCGGTCGTACTGTGCCAGTCTGCTTTCGCTTCGTTAAGAAGGCGAGTTTTTAGGTATTGCATGGCCTGGTTCTTTGAGATACCACAGATAGGCTCTGGGCCGAACTGTATTCCTTGAGCCCCAGCCCTGGCTAGTTCATCGGCCTTCTCATTGCCGGTTATTCCAGAATGACCTGGCACCCATTTGAGAGTGATCTTGTTCTTCAGCAGGCCCTAAATACGACATCAATCAATGACACAACAACCCAAAGGTGTATGAGCAATTATTTTGTTACTTGTATCATAATAAATGACTCTAGTTCTTAAATGATTGTATGTGTTCATAGTTGTGATAATGTACACGGGTACCTGCTTTTGGTAATTTGTATCCTTTTGTGGCTTGGGGGTAGTCATACTCTCATTAAAATCTCTTCGGCAGTGTCGTGTGAGGCGGGTCGTTGCGTTCCCTAAAACACGGTTGAGCGAAGCGATGGCTGGTTTATGAGTCATGCTCGTGAACGGGTGCTGCCAGCGGAGATGAGTCTGCTCTTTGCTATACTGGGTACTACTCGTATTTATTATAATTTTAATTTAACTTTAATATATTCTTTTAAAACTGTATGACACGGCATTCCCAATATAGGCAAGTTTTCAAATAATATTTTTATTAGTTGTATTTCCTATATTATGTAATAGAAAGTGACTTCATGAATTATCCATATTAAAGTCATTTTCCAAATTGACGACTCTGTATCTATTTAATACAGGGAGAAATAATCAGCCCTTGCTATGTTTCTTGCCGGTTCTTCTCAGCAGATTTGCGAACCGATGGCGTAGCTTTTCGACTTTCACAAGTGCTTGTAACAGCCTGGACTGAATAAATGATTTTGATTTTGAATTTTGAATTTGAATCCGTATTTGTACTTTCCTTTTGAATTTTACGAGTGGAATAGTTTGATACGAAAATATAGTACTTTGCTCAATCACAACAATGTTGACATGAAACAATTACCTATAAGTAAATATGTTTTGCTTCTCAAGAACCAGAGTGTACCTTGTCACCTTCTGACATAGGATGTAAAGTAACTCACTTCGCACTTTTACTGGTATCTTCCAAACCAAGCAATTAAATTGCAACACATCAATACAAAGCTGCCGCAGAAAAAGGTAATACGAATGTACCAAATTTCTTTCTGGTGAGCAATTAAATAGGATATATACATACTAGTGTATGTATTTGATAGTGAAAAAGATAATCCATATTAACATAATTATAACTGTACAATTTAATTTAAAGCTACGATTTGATAAAATTATCGCTAACTTCACATAGAGTAGAATACGTCAACTTGACTCATATTGACTTGCTTGTTAAAATCAGCTGATAGGTCACTCGTGTCTGTTTCTGTTATACGACACATAATACTGATGTGATTGATCTGCATACAAAGCAGTCATTCATGCAGTTCATTATTGAGATTAGTGCACACTTAAACTCATTATACCAGTTGTAAATCAATTAAAAATTGACGTCTTTGTGACTCACTTTCTTGTTGACTAAAATTACTTCTAATGTCGTAAAAAAAATATTCCATGAACTAATCTCGTGGTAAATTTCTTTCTCTATTTCAGCTCAGCATTTTTCACCCATAAATAGATTGCAATATCAGTATAATGCCTTATTTCAGAGTAGCGACTCCGACATTGATATCTTTTGTGACAGTCTGTACAGTTACAAAAAAAACCTAGTTGAATCTTTCGCGCGCCTTTGATCCGCCTGTGTACTTACATGTAGTGTCCTATAAATTTATATAATTTTTTGTTTTGTGTTCCATTTCGTTTTTTATTTATTTTTAATTACATTTGCTCGTAGTTAGTGCATGCCGTGGCAACCTTTAATTAAGATAGCACTTAGTATAGTTTTAAGTATTATAGTATCCATGAACATTGTGTTAGTGTATGTCTTGTTGGTTGTCCTAAATAATAAAAAAAAAAAATAGAATGTATTGGTCGAGAAATGAGGATATATATAAAACAAAGGAATAAATTGTTGGAAAGTGTAGCCTACGAGTATGTGTTATTACGATGTATAAGCTATTTTATCGTAATGTTTCATTAAAATCAGTAGTCTTTAAGTGAAAGAATTACAAACATACATTTATACTTACAAACTTTCGCGTTTGTAAATTTTGAAGGAATCAGTTTTGAAATTTTTGTCCATTTTCTGCAGTTGCTAGTTTACATCATAGAATTTTAGATAATACGAAGTTTACGGACAGACAGTAATTTATATATGCAAACTAGGGGTAGATATTGTACTAATGCTTCGAAGTTGGAGCGTTCATATTCGGGCAATTGGCGTAATTTTATTTCTGAAGTGAAGATTTCGTTCTTTACTCAGGAGACGTATTTTTGAATTATTAGACGTGAATTTGGAATTCGAATACGAATACAAATCGGGCGCGAAATTATTTTCTACTGCTTACAATTTTATACATTTTTGATTCACTCGAATTCAGTGTTGTCATTAAGAACAAATTCTTAATTAAATTCCGTTTCACGCAGAAAAAGTCAAAACCACAACAATAAAAGCAAAAATCTGGCGATGTCTCACACGTGAAACGGATCACTGTCAAGGTCACGTCAGCGTTGGATATTCTACTAGTAGAAATAAAAAACGAGTGGGTTGAAACACTCGTTGCACAACGCACGAAATGATAATTCAGAAATAGTGAATTCGGTAATTCGTATACGAATCTCACGATTTCGAATGCGAATTAGTTTTCTATTGTTTCAAAAATTCATCTCCAGACTCTATGTTTGCCTAGCGTAATGCTGTTTCTTTCTGTCACGTACTTTCTGTATAATCTCGTGAGGCATTAAAAGATAAGTATGTATGTATTCAAACATACATACTTATCAATACATAGCGAAATAGTTGAACGTCATAGTACAATTAGGATCAGCTAGATAATAATACAATATTATAGAACTTAAATAAATATAATTTATAATAGATTATACAAATAAAATGTAGTTAAAAACTAGTAGTTAAACTATGACCGAACTGTTTTTCTGGTAGTTCCTTACACAATTTAATTTAGAAAGACATATACAGTATCAATAGTGTAATGAAACCAAAAATTATAATCCAGAAGAGAAATAAATGTATTACATTAATTCACCCCAAAGATTTCTAGGTAGTACATACATACTATATAGATAAAATTAGAAAATTATTTATTATCATAGTTAAAATTGTTCATCTGTGCATCATCATCACAAATGTTCGCTCGCGTTACGTTTATCGTCAGGTTATGGTACTAGGCTCGCATAGGATGCTAAGGATTCCACAACCCCTCCTCTAGCTGATAGAGAGCTTCGCATTTACTTCATTGCCATGCTCAGTATTTGTGTGCTCATTTTGGTAATGTTTGTTAGCTAATTTTGATTGACCGCAAGAAAAATAGATCGAGACGACTATCGTTATAATAGCTGTAAATAAGTACTAGGCGCGCAGATCGTTGTTGCTGAAGTTGTGGAACGAGGTTTGGTACTAGGTTTGCATGATTGACAATATCAAATGAAACTATCGCTAGCCAAATAACATCTTTGTTTCTATCTGAAAGTTTTAATTTAAATACAAATATCAATTACAATCTTGCAACTATTTCCGCGTCAAAATTTTGACTCGACATCAAGAAAAGATCTGTACATTTCATCCGGATAACAAAATGTTCCTTGTAAGAAGCAGGATAGCATACACTAGCAGTAATTAGTATATCTCGCTTACACTTACTAGACTTCCTGCTCACTGTCTCTTTCTTGTAACGCTTACAAGGACAACATCGAGGAAGCGCTCTTTGCAACCTCCTGTGTAGTTATGCGGCCTTGTTACTGTTTCCCTACAAAGCATGAAAAATGTGTTCAGCAATAAAAAAAGAATCAACGTCTATGTATTTGAAGAAATTAAAAGAAGTTATATTGTTTAAATAAAAAACATATTCAACATTGTGTTGTTACGTATTATTATATTCATTGTACAAGTATTATACAATGAATAAAGTCATCAAAAACATATTTATATATGGATACAACTACATATGTGGTAAGTTAGGATAGTATTGAAATTAGCTTCATTCCTTTTATCTAATTAAAACACTAAAACCTAACTCACTTTAAAATAATACTAAGAACTTAAGCAAAGTTCATACCATACTTTCTGTTTTCCAAAACATTGGTAACTAGGATAGCATAAAGCCGTTATATATTCAGAATGTTAAGATCAAACTGTAGTCTAGCTACGTGTTTTGTTACAAACGTTACCAGGAGGCCATGAGTCAACAGAGAGTGAAGCTTTACAAGGCCACTTTCGCTATCGTGAGCTGTTCAATTATTATGTGAAACCGGGGGTTGATGCTGAAAGCTGTAAATAGAATATACATAAAACTGAATTGGTTCAAACTGTCCGAATTGGCCCCCAGCTCCGAGAAACGTTGGTAATGTGTCTCAATATTAAACAATTTATATTGAAAGATTCAATGGGAGGAAGATTCCAAAATGGCCGAATAAGAAAACACTCATTATCAGATAATATTTTTACAAATATATTGCCTGACAATAAACAACGGACAGAAGTATACCTCTACTAAACGTCATCAGTATCACGTCACAAACACGTCACGTGAATGCCGCCAGTATCACGAGGGCTGCATAAACCTAGACGATGGAATAACAAGCCAGACTCATCTGATTCCCTTAGTTTTCATCTCTTTCATACACGGCCACGTCACAACAAGTCACGTTTCCGTGACGTGTTTTACTAGGAGTGCATAGACTGGATGAAAATACTAAGCCTCTCATTCCGCTAAGCTTCCATCTCTATCGCTCTTTGGAAGTGCAAGCAAGAGGTACTTAGTTGGCGTTTGGTTGGTAATAAAATTAAGGTTTTCAGCAAAATATACACGACTAGCAAAAGCAATAGTCGGAAATTTCCATTTTTCCAAGGTTTTATTTTACTACATCTGCTATTTTGTCTGAAAATAGTATAGTCTAAGTAAGTGAAAATGTTAAACTGTAAAAAGTGAAAAGAGTTAAACGAGTGTATTACCACACATACACTCGTTAAAATTTTCATTCGCAATAAATTTAGAATCCAGAATCAGAATCAGAATTCAGAAATCGTAATTATTTCATTAGCAATGAAAATAAAATAAAGCATTACATGTTCACAAACGCGTATATAAAAGCATACACTCACTATGCACGCCCTGAGATTTGACTCATTGAGATTTGATTGATTGATTAAGTTTTTAAAGGCATTATATAAGATTTAAAATTTGATCAATCACAGTTTTTGCGCTAGATATAGTAAATGCTTACTAGGCAGTATCAACTCTTAATTATAAGTGAATTAATAACGTGATAAAACAAATACATATATTTATAAACTTAATTTTATTAAAAATACAAATATTAGTCTCGAGATTGTACATGTACGTAGAGATATTCGTTTTCGATTTTGGTAGCAGATTATTTATTTAATCTTTTATTTCCTTTTGTTATAAGTACCTTGTTTCAGAAAATCCGTGTTATAAAGTCTAGTAGTAGTAGTAGACGTGATTTCAAAATCACGTCTAGACCTGAGCGATGGACGTTTCACAGTTCCCGCCATTCGTTGGCTACGATGTAAATTAAAACAGAGCGCTACGAACTCTGCTCTACGACGAACGCTCCAAGTGCTACGATTGTTTCTGACAAACCACGCTAGATGGCATTACTTACCTTTAATTGTGTAGACAATGTGTGACATTTGCGAATATAATTTAAAATGATGCACTATGTATGATGTAATATAGTATTATTACAACCCCAAAATTGTTAAATATAGTGATTTTCAAAATAATTTACAACTAGTATATATTGCATATATATCAGACAATTAAGCTGGTATCCATATAAAGGTACGAATGATGATGAAGTAAAATTGACCAGTCTGCACCAGAGCTAACGTGGTTAACACTTATTCACGATTCACGATAACGCGTATCCTGATTAAGTGTATATTAATATTGCGACTGTACCCGACAGCAGAGTGGCGCAGTGGAAGCGTGCTGGGCCCATAACCCAGAGGTCCGTGGATCGAAACCACGCTCTGCAACAGATGCAGATCATTTAGTCTTTTTTGTTTATACGTGTTATCGTGAATCCTGAATAAGTGTATATTAGTACCGCGACTGTATCCGTCAGCAGAGTGGCGCAGTGGAAGCGTGCTGGGCCCATAACCCAGAGGTCCGTGGATCGAAACCACGCTCTGCTATCAGATGCAGATCATTTTGTCTTTTTTGTTTATACGCGTTATCGTGAATCCTGAATAAGTGTATATTAGTATCGCGACTGTATCCGTCAGCAGAGTGGCGCAGTGGAAGCGTGCTGGGCCCATAACCCAGAGGTCCGTGGATCGAAACCACGCTCTGCTATCAGATGCAGATCATTTTGTCTTTTTTGTTTATATGCGTTATCGTGAATCCTGAATAAGTGTATATTAGTATCGCGACTGTATCCGTCAGCAGAGTGGCGCAGTGGAAGCGTGCTGGGCCCATAACCCAGAGGTCCGTGGATCGAAACCACGCTCTGCTATCAGATGCAGATCATTTTGTCTTTTTTGTTTATTCGTGTAATCGTGAATCCTGAACAAGTGTATATTAGTATCGCGACTGTATCCGTCAGCAGAGTGGCGCAGTGGAAGCGTGCTGGGCCCATAACCCAGAGGTCCGTGGATCGAAACCACGCTCTGCTATCAGATGCAGATCATTTTGTCTTTTTTGTTTATACGCGTTATCGTGAATCCTGAACAAGTGTATATTAGTATCGCGACTGTATCCGTCAGCAGAGTGGCGCAGTGGAAGCGTGCTGGGCCCATAACCCAGAGGTCCGTGGATCGAAACCACGCTCTGCTATCAGATGCAGATCATTTTGTCTTTTTTGTTTATAGGTGTAATCGTGAATCCTGAATAAGTATATATTAATATTGCGACTGTACCCGTCAGCAGAGTGGCGCAGTGGAAGCGTGCTGGGCCCATAACCCAGAGGTCCGTGGATCGAAACCACGCTCTGCTATCAGATGCAGATCATTTTGTCTTTTTTGTTTATACGCGTTATCGTGAATCCTGAATAAGTGTATATTAGTATCGCGACTGTATCCGACAGCAGAGTGGCGCAGTGGAAGCGTGCTGGGCCCATAACCCAGAGGTCCGTGGATCGAAACCACGCTCTGCTATCAGATGCAGATCATTTTGTCTTTTTTGTTTATACTTGTTATCGTGAATCCTGAATAAGTGTATATTAGTATCGCGACTGTATCCGTCAGCAGAGTGGCGCAGTGGAAGCGTGCTGGGCCCATAACCCAGAGGTCCGTGGATCGAAACCACGCTCTGCTATCAGATGCAGATCATTTTGTCTTTTTTGTTTATACTTGTTATCGTGAATCCTGAATAAGTGTATATTAGTATCGCGACTGTATCCGACAGCAGAGTGGCGCAGTGGAAGCGTGCTGGGCCCATAACCCAGAGGTCCGTGGATCGAAACCACGCTCTGCTATCAGATGCAGATCATTTTGTCTTTTTTGTTTATAGGTGTAATCGTGAATCCTGAATAAGTATATATTAATATTGCGACTGTACCCGTCAGCAGAGTGGCGCAGTGGAAGCGTGCTGGGCCCATAACCCAGAGGTCCGTGATCGAAACCACGCTCTGCTATCAGATGCAGATCATTTTGTCTTTTTTGTTTATACGCGTTATCGTGAATCCTGAATAAGTGTATATTAGTATCGCGACTGTATCCGACAGCAGAGTGGCGCAGTGGAAGCGTGCTGGGCCCATAACCCAGAGGTCCGTGGATCGAAACCACGCTCTGCTATCAGATGCAGATCATTTTGTCTTTTTTGTTTATACTTGTTATCGTGAATCCTGAATAAGTGTATATTAGTATCGCGACTGTATCCGTCAGCAGAGTGGCGCAGTGGAAGCGTGCTGGGCCCATAACCCAGAGGTCCGTGGATCGAAACCACGCTCTGCTATCAGATGGATACCTGTATTTTTTGTTTGTCTGTAAATTCCGTTTCTTTTGTTTCGTAGTTCTTTTTATTTAGATATAAGCGCTTACAACTGATAAATAGACTCAAATTAAATAACCCAATTCAACCCAACATATAGATAAATAATTCAAAACTTATCTAAATACAAAAAAAAAATAAAAATAAAGAGAAACTCAGTCCCCCAGTAGAAAACCCCATCGAACAAGTCAGCTTTCGTCATGAATCCTATTATGTTGGCGGCGTTACCTCTCTGTACGGTCAGAGCAATACGTTGGGCGAAATAAGCGCCAGCCTTAACATCTACTGTAGTATGGACCAGTTGTGCCAACAAAGCTTTAATAAGTTATATAAGTTAGGCAGATAAAGACTTAGTTGAAAGGACGCTACATTTACATTTTATCCTGTGTCGTGGGTGCCATATCAAACATACGCCCAATGTGTAATTCATGCAAAATAGTTGTCTTGAATCTAAACCGCGACTCAACGTAAGAGTGCACTTTAGTAGGGAATAATAGTTTATTTATTGAATTACATAACTTTATTATACAACAAATGTAAGAACAACATAAAACTAAAGTAGGTTTATAAATGTTGGAGCCATTTTCAATATTTCTTCTTGGATTTCTTCTAGTCAACCCATGGCAGTGTAAGTGTTAGGGTAGTGAGGTGACACTTAGTGTATTGAAAACTATATAAAAAATAATACATTATATATCATAATCTAAATATCCAATAACACATAATGTAATGTAGTATTTACAAGTGTAATAAAATACATAAATGTAATACTAAAATAATAATATATTAATTTATTAAATAAATGGAATAATTGAAATATAAAAAAAAGCTAAATTACTTGATTGATGAATACAATATAAAGAAGTTATAAGTTGCTTTGCAGGAGGTAAAGCTGACGCTTGAACGAATGTATGGATGAACAGTTTTGTAGATGTGTTGGGAGTTTATTCCAGAGTTGAGCGGCGCGAAAAGAGAATGAGTGAAAGAAAAAACGAGGCTTGGTAATGGGAAGTACAAGCATTCTTTTTTTTTTTTCCCCACGGGGGATGGTAGTGAATCCTCATAGGGGGCGCGCCACCACAGTGGTCGCTGTGACAACCCCCTGGTGCTTGGACGACCTCGCACCGGATACCACCCGCAACTGGTCTACGGCGGGTGGTTATGTTGGTCTCTAGCAGAAGGCCAGCCTACCAACTAAACACTACCTACAGCCTTTGGTCGGGCGGAAGGCCTGGGTCCCTATCGGCTTGAAGTAACGCTCCCGCCCTCCAGAACGGGGGCGGTGCTTAGCGCAGCCTCAGGAGAGTGCGTGCGCTCTGATGTGGGTTCGGTGGCCAGAGTGGTCCGAATAGTATGACATGTGCGCTTATGCACTTAGTAACAGTTAAGCTAACTACACAGGTGTTGGTGTGTGGTTGCAACTAACGTGCTTGTGGAGTTCGGCGACGCAGAAGCCGCCTCGAGTAGCCTGTTGAGCTTAGCTGATATTGTGTTTGGCGGGTCTGATAACGCGTGTTTGGGACGGCGAATGCGGTCGGAAACTGCGTAATCGGACGCGTTTTTGATGAGCGGATTGGGGTGAGCGGATGCGGCTTTGAAGAAGCGCTCCGAGCATGCCTGCAGATGTTGCTGAATGGTCGGAATGTCTACGTCTCTGTGGAGATCGTGACGTCTAACATAGTATGGAGCCCCGGTGGCTCGGAGTAGAAAGTTGTTTTGCACGACCTGCATGCTGTGTAATATCTGTGGTTTCGTGTGCGCGAATACGGGAGACGCGTAGGTCATCACAGACCTTATATAGAGTGCGCTTATTGCGCAGAGACATTTTGGAGTTCAAGCATTCTTGTATTACATTAACGTTTAGGACGATTAGAAAGTAACAACAATAGGAATGGGGAGCGGAAGTAAGTAGAAATCTGGGGATTTTGCAGGATTTTGTATAAGTTAGTAAGGCGAAATGTGTATATCCTTATATAGACATTTCGCCGAATAGGAATAGTTATCGGGTATAACTAAGAATTCAAATAAACATACTTTTTTTAAGTTCATAAATAATAACTTTTATTCATATTAATCAAAATTGTATTTACAAAGAGATTGTATAGCTACTACATAGTCATTTCAGTTGCTTATTATTAAATTAAAAAATAAATAATTATTTCTTACACTAACACCAATTAGCCTAGCCCAAAGTAAGCTCCGTAAGGCTTGTGTTATGGGATTTAGGGTACCGGATAGACATACATATATTTTACATCTATACATACAAATAAATAAAATTGGAGTGTCTGTTTGTAATATTAAAATAACCGCTTTCTACTACATGCATATGAATTGTCTGTCTGTCTGTTTGTTTGTTTGTTCCGGCTAATCTCTGGAACGGCTGGACCGATTTGGACGGGACTTTCACTGGCAGATAGCTTATGTCATTAGGAGTAACTTAGGCTTTTATTTTAGAAAACAAATATTGAAAACAAAAAAAAAATATTACCTTCCAAGCGGACAAAGTCGCGGGCACAGCTAGTTATTTATAAAATTACTTATGCGGTAAAAAAAATATTATAAATGTTTATAAAATTTTGTAGGATATAGTCATTCAGTATCAGGTAAGTAGGGGGTCTACCCAAAACCGAGAATTATGGCAAAGGGTCTACGACACAAAAAACTTTGTGAACCTCTGCTCTAGACTATCTTTGTACTAAATGTTTATTAAATCGGTTTATATTGGCGTGTAAGAATGACAGACAGACAGACGTAGTTACTTTCATATTTATAATATTACTATCGACTCGCCTTTTATTTTAGAAAGGGCCACGCGGGCGAAGTCGCGGGCACAGCTAGTATTTAAATATAACAACCATAACTAAGGTACTAATCTGTCATCTGTCCCCACACAAACAAACATCTGTCCCCACAGCGATTTGAACGTTGGACCACAGCGATGGTGACACTTGAAACTGGAAATCGAAAAACTTTCTTTTCCTTCGTTTGTCTATAGAAATCTGTATTTATAGAACTCGACTTAGAATTACGTTATTTCTTACACTTACAAATTTGACATTATCGAAGTTACTCTACATTTTCACCAAACGTGGATCTAACTTAGAAATGTTTGACTTCAATAGATGTTTTAACAAAATAAACCACTTACTAATAAATTAGTAAACATGAATAAGATATTTTACGGTATTCCATCACATCACAAGAACAATACACATCAGAAGATTTTGTACAGCAAGCTCTGCAGCGCGCCTTCTCCTGAGGGACGGTCGCTTTAATTTCAAGCTGCAGGGTCATTAGGATCATTGGCTTTAGGCTGTGTTTGGTGGGCAGGTACATCAGTCGAGCTGCCTCGATCGCTCTCGAGTCCGACATAACTAGAGTGACACTTAGTTGCGGTCTCAGCTTCTCCTCTTCTGAGGGGAAAGAACAGCAAGCTCTTCATTGGTCCAACGGTTTAGTCCAACGCTTGGCCCAATGTAAACCAGGGCTTGGTAACGTTACCAAATTCACATTAAAAGTATCGTTATGTAACGGTATTTTTCATAACGATAATACTTTAACGATATCTGGAGATACCGGTAAAATTTTAACTGTAAGAAAAATAACGGTAATTGGGTGTGGTAACGATATTTTGGTATCGTTACCAATATTAAAATGTTAACAAATAACGTTAAAAAGTATCGATACTTTTTTCGTTACTTGAGGCGCTGTTGCCAGCCCGTGCATGTAAAAAATGTAAAAAATCACGAAATACAGACGCGAGGATACTTCACTGCTTAGAAAGGAAAAAGACTTAAAGAGACAAACAATATTTTTACCTCTTTCCTTCATTAAAGTAACGGTAACGCTTTGATAACGTTAAAAAGTAACGATACTTCAAGGTAACGTTATTAATTACCGAAAAAAAATCAATAACAACAAGTCCATTTACCGGTAAAAGTATCGTTATATGGAATAACGTTACCTCCGCTTTTAACGTTATCCATAGATCATGAAAGTAACGATACCAAATTTTTAACGGTATTCAAAGCCCTGATGTAAACCGACTTATCTCTAAGGACCATAACATCATTCGCTGAATTCCAAGATGTCAAATCATTTATTTTGCGCCATCTAGTGCTACTGTTTCGAAACATTATACGTAGCGTTGGTTCTGGGTTCGTAGTATCGTAGCAGCTACGAGCTGCTACAGTGTAATTCCGAGGTATTCTACTTGAGGGCTCTGCAATAACTTGGGAAGAGTCTACGTTGGAACTTTTCGAATAATTTTTGGGTCGAACTGTCGATCCAGAGATGCGTCATAGATTTTTACAATGCATTATATATATATAACTTGATATACATTCTGTATGATATGTGATACTGCACATTCCATATACGAACAATATTTTCTCCACTTCATATTTCCTCACTTTATCGTACTCGGTTGCTAAATCCACAAAACGTCAATAGACTTGGTAAGGAAAAAACCTGGTTCCTCTTTTTGAGGGTTAGGTTATAGCAGATAACTTCCCCTTCTGCTGAGATTTCTATTTGAAGGCTCTGGTATAACTTGGGAGTAGCGGGCCCCTGTTCGAACAAAGAAGCTAGTTTAGAATTGAACTAACGCCCAAAAATACGTCACAGGTTTTCAAAGAGCACAGCACAGATTCTATAGCAGACAAAAGAAATTCAAGCGGTTTGCTTTAATGGATTTATTTATATATGTATATGGTGTCTTCAAGTCAACCTAAGTAGTGGTGTGAA
The DNA here is from genome assembly GCA_036419045.1 of Scirpophaga incertulas. Taxonomy (NCBI): domain Eukaryota; kingdom Metazoa; phylum Arthropoda; class Insecta; order Lepidoptera; family Crambidae; genus Scirpophaga; species Scirpophaga incertulas. The sequence goes on along the minus strand of CM071633.1, from coordinate 27,563,127 downwards.
TGGGTAAAATTGCACGACATAATTATATGGTCATCTTATATAATGTGGATTCCCAAATTATTACTTACAACTTAAGCATATTTTTATGTTAAGTTTATGTTTTTAAGTTTCCACCAGCTTAAATGTTAGGCTATCTTCCCGCCCGCTGGTTCGCTCGCGTTAAATCGGATATTCCTATAGGAAAGGACATTTTCTCACAGAAAAAAATTCAAACTATCCCGAAATTAAATTATATCAAAATTGGTTCAGTTGTTTTGTTGTTGTTCCTACAGGAGACATATTATGTTGCATTATAAATTGACCTATGTTCTTCCCGGGAGTGCGCTATAGTTCTTTTGTCCTAAGAACTCGCCCTTGATTTGTTTGCGTAGACTCGGATTTCCTTTTAAGGATAGAACTTTAAGATAATACTTTTATTACGTATTAATGTGTATATATATGTTTTTATTTAATTCGTGTAATTTTATTTATGTTCCTGCGTTAATATAGTATAGCTTTATTTATATTTGTATAATTTTCACACATTTGCACTGTATTTTGAATAATTTTTCTGCAAGCTTTATTGGTTGACTGGGAGAGAACGCCCTTGGCATTAAGTCTGCAATTTGTACACTTTTTTTATTATTAATTATGGTAAAATTGATTTGCAGCCAAAGAAACGTAAATGGTTTGTGTAATGCTTCCTTTACTTATTGACTACATTAACACATAGATATGTTCTTATAATACTTTTTTATGTATCTGGGCTATCAAGAATTTGTCAATTAAACCTGTTTTGACGTACTGTGCCCGCCGCGACTACCTTGAGATTAACTGTGAATATGTTCCGTAATATGTATGATTATGTATATGTTCCGATAGGACTGACATATCCATTTGGATAAAAGTCCTTTTAAAATAAAGAGAAAAAAAAAAAAAACCTGTTTTGACACAAGCTTGCATATAGTAAATATTTAGTACATCTTGTATCATATATGTTATTGTATGAGGTATGATGTATAGTCAAAAGTACTCGCAACCGACGAGCATGCATGAAGACGCTCATGAAAGTGGAGGAAGCAAGAGAAGTGTGCCAGGATCGCAGCAAGTGGAGAGAGGTGGTCTCTGCCCACCCCATTGGGAACAAGGCGTGACATATATGTATGTATGTATAATGTATAGTTACTTCATTTGATAATTCTTATTCTAGGGCTTATATGTTCTAATCTCCATTTAATTTTGTAGGTACAGTTTCAAAATTATCTATCGTTTCTTCAAATTATGTTCAGCTCAACCCGTGATTCAAAGGAAATCATTTTGAAATATTAAAAATATAGTTTTAGTCGTTATATTTTTATTTATTTATTATTGTTGTTGTTTTGTATTGAGGTTTCAAAGAATCTGGCTTACCTATACTATACTACCTGGCGCCCGCGACTTCGTCTGCGCACGATTAGTATTTCGAGTAGCTTACATTAATTAACGTGCAAGAATAATAAATATTGATCCATATTTGCAAACTTTCGCGCTTATAATATTTGAAGGAAGTAATATTTTCCTTATTTATTTAATAATACTTAGAGGATATAATACTTACAGAGCAAACTTTACGATTTTTACACACATTAAGTAATAACATAGTTTTGAAAGGCAAGAAAATTAGTTAATCACAAAGGCAATGTACATTTTCTATGGCGCTAAATTTAAATAGTTCGAGCGAAAATCCGCAAGGACATATTATACTGCAATGTGTTTGTCACATGTCGACTTGGCGATACCAGAGTTGCATAACACTCTAGGAGATTGTAGTTGCTAAGGAACGTGCGTCAGAAGGGGATGTGACAGAGATCGCATAATTCACGAGCGAGAAAGAAATACCGACACGACGCTACCAATACTGCAGGGTTGCAGGAGGTTGCAGTTGCTATGAACGGAAGAGTTAGAAACACGTGCGAGAGAGACTTAACGATATCGATGACCTATCCCAAATTTAGTGTTATAGTAATTAGTTTTCATGGTACCCATATAATAATTAGTTTAAATTGTTAAAGAAGTGTTTATAGTTAATTTTGATATATGACGCACGTTACTAGTAACTTACAGAGCTATTTTGTAAATTAAATTATAATTATACACCTATAAAATATCATTGACATATATTCTACCGATAGCCAAGAACACTGAAGGAAAAAGTGTGTTCAAATACTGGTGAATGTTAGAACTATAATCAGCTAGATCGCTAAATCTATAAGACCTCGTCTGACCATAGAAAAAAGAAAATTGCTAGATCGCTTATCGAAGTATAGATTTCGTTCAACCAAAACGTCGTAATCGCCGCTTACTTACGACGTTTTGCCGAGTGCAGTGAAGCATGACGTTTAGCGCTTTGTATCAAAGAGTTTTCACCGCAGAAGCGATACCAAATTTAATAAGCATATTGTACCTAATGCACTTATTATGTTTTATAATAGAAGGAATGGCAACATAAAAGAAAACAAAATATTAGGACATTATTTAATTATTACTACTATATAAATGTCTAAACAAAAAAAAAATACGAACAATACATTTTATAATCATCCCGTCTATACATATATTAAGCTAATGTCGCCGTGTACGCTTAGGAATGGAGGAACATCTGTAGGGCTTTACTCTATGATTTTAGCAAGCACGTGCTAGCGCGGCGTCAATAAATACAAAATATTGTTTACGTTGTATAATTATAATATTATTGTCCTTATTTCCCCTTAAACAACTAGATATTTTACTATAATTTTCAATAATTATTTAAGGTCAGGTTTACTATTTAATCACTGTTTTAATTATGTTTATTGTCGGCATACGAGCGATGCACACTGCGCGAATGGCGACGACTCACTGAGCGAGGTGCAGAGTCTACCCTGCACTTTACTGGAAGGTAGTGAGTGTTCGGACGTAGTACATATATGTTATTAAATATTAAATAAAATTTAATAATAAAAACTTACCTGAAATACGAGAAACTACATTTAATGACCTTATTTCAGGTATTTTATTATATCTACAAGAAATAAAATATAACATGAAATTCTAATTGTTTGATAGATTTGTCACTATAAGAAAACTTTACTGTCACTTGGCAGTTCTTGTCAATCACTAAGTATGCGTCAAAGAAGACAAACTTTAGATACGTCGTCCATATGAGGTTCATATAACAGCAATGAGTATCTTACATACATATATATATATATATATATATATATATATATATATATATATATATATATATATATATATATATATACATATATAAAACAGTGTGTGTACTATATATCGTATATATACTTTTATTAACAAACAAAACTTGCTCTCGACTTGAAACTTACTATCAATAGTTGTGTCATATGCATTGTTAAATAATTTGAGCAATGTCCATATCATAATTGTATGTTACAAATAAATAATACATACAATAAAATACTTGTTTTTTTTTAATAAATTGATTTCAAAACTTTACAAGTTGCGCCAATATTTTTTTGCGAAATTCGAATAAAAACGGAAACATTTTTAGCTGTCTTCAACTTTATTAAACGTTTCAATATATAAAGTGTACGTAGAAAGGTGCAAATTATAAAGTTAATTGCTAATTTTGTTTATACGTTATACAAATATGACTTTACCATGTTGCAATGTCACAATATGGTGTATTTTTCATGTGGACAATTTTTGAACGATCCGCATTTTCCATTTTTAATTCTTTAAGGTCAATTGAACTAAATCTTGAGGTCGAGTTTAATTTATAGGTATAATTTATAGGTCATATCAGTCGGACTGCTCTGACTGACATGGAACAACATAATTTTAGCGGCAATTGGCATGTCCAAGTGCCGCTAAAATTTTGTACTCCTTGTGAGGATTCTCAGGGTCTCGGAGATAATAAAAATATCCGCTACTACCCACAAACAAGTAGCAGTGCCTTCAAAAGTAATGAACATACTTACTCTCTTACGTCCACAATATTTTTAGTTAATAGCATACTTAATATATAAAATAAAAAATATTTAATGCACAATTATAGTGATAAATTTGTATGTCTGGTTTTCTATGCAACGCAAACTCTGATTTTTGCGTAAGGAAAAAAGGCTGTATTGCATTGAGATGAGTTGAAAGAATGTTGCTATGTTCTAAATTCAAATACCAAAACAATTATTTAAAGTTCATTCAGTATTCTCGGTGACATTATATAGAGGCAGAATGGTGTAAGAATAATTAGTATTTAATTTCGTAATATTTTTAATTTAGATACAAAACCATCACAGACACGGACGAGTTATGTTGCAAATGGCCTCGATGTACGAGGAACGCATAAGGTTGGAAGAGGGTTCGGTGAAGTATGCGGTCTGAGTTAGTATTTTGAACAATTAGTCTAAAACGGACTCTAAATGTTATCGCAAAAGGACTTGTTTTCATTGTTTACGATCAATTGCTCAAACGTTTCACCCTCAACCCTTTCATTTTTGTGACGCAGCACGTCATCTTGCATACTGTGACGCAACCAGTGACGTAATAAACCGTCTATTGCGTCACTGTCGAGGACACATACACCAGGACTGCATAAAGCCGAGGCAATGGAATTTCTACAAAATCTTCACTAGCTCGCACCCCTCGGCTTTCGCACGCGCTTTGTCACTTTCAGTCGTTTCCCGTCTCTTTCTTACAAGCATAGGGGTGCAAATTGCAAGGGGAGAAGCTTCACAGATTAAAAATGAACAAATTTAAATTATTTTGTAATGTTTTGATTTCATTTGTCTATCATTATTAAGATCTTAACTATACAACGTCCTTATTTTAATAGTACATTATTGCAAAAGCAATTATAAGTTAAATCAAGTATTTGGTTCAAAACCGAGCTGCAGCCGAGGACTTCAATTATACGGGGCATGTATAGTTATTATCTTTTAATAAAATGTATAGAAATTAAAAAATAATAATATTTGAGACATTTAATTAACGAGAATGTTATTTAGGAGAACAACGTATCCGAGTTTCAGCTGATTCTGTCGTAAACCAGGATTTTTTACCCAAAACTTCAGAGCCCCCTAGCGGCGATTTCTGTCGTTTCTTTTTTTAAAACTTGTAGATCAGCTCGTCAAGGAGAACAATACTATCGAAAATTTGGAGTCGATCGCCGATCGCCAAACTGCCATATAAACTGTGCCATGTACTTTGTGACTTATACGAATTTTCTCATAGATGCCATTGTCAGAACTGAACAATTGGGATCACACGAGAAGTATCAACATTCCTACACATAATAATCATATAAATTGGTTCATCCAGACCAAGGTTCAGAGGTAACAAACTTAAAATACAGTCATATTTGAGCACCTCCCTTTTAAGAAGTCTGTTAAAAAAATCTATCTAAGTAGTAGTAGAATAGAATAAGAAGTTCATGCGGTCATTTCGTGTTATTATATATATAAAAAAATGCTGATTGTGTGCTAACTTCAAGAACGGTTTTGCTGTAAATTATAAAACACTAGCTTTCTGCCGCGGCTTCGCCCGCGTGGATTTCGGGATTGGGTCTATAGAGGGTTAGGGTCATAGCTTTTGCCCACGGCTACATATGCGCGGAAGTCGGTTTATGGCGCGAAGGTTTTATCGCGCTTCCCGTGGGACTTAACAGATAAAAAATACCGCAAAACCTTGCTCAAGAATCAGTCTATCTATTGATGAATGAAATCCGCATGAAAATCTGTGCAGTAGTTTTCGTGCGAAGCCTTTATTGTGCATCCCGTGGGATCTGTCGATTTTTCCGGGATAAAAAGTAGCCTATTATTTAATCCGGACTTTTATCTTTACGTCTGCTAAATTTCAAAGCAATCGGTTCAGGAGTTACGGCGTGAAAGCGGAACAAACAAACAAACAAACTAACTCACTTTCCGATTTATAATATTAGTAAGGATTACACTGTTAGTAGCCCGCCCGTGTTAATTTAGATCCCACGGGAACAGATAAAAGGTGTCCTATGTCCTTTCTCGTTCCGCAGACTATGTGTATGCAAATATTAAATATTATTAAATAATTATATTGTTATTTCTTGCCCGTGGCTCCGCCCGTCGTTGCTCCGTCCGCGTTAATTTCGATCCCACGGGAACAGTAGCTACTTTCTTCCGGGATAAAATGTGATATCCTTCCCCGTACCACAGACTATGTGTATGCAAATTTTCGTGATGATCGGTGCAGTAGTTTAAGCGTGAAGAGGTAACAACAAACAAACAAACAAACAAATAAACAAACAAACAAACAAACACACTTTCGCATTTATAATATTAGTTGGGATAGCCGAAATCATTTTTTTATTTTTCTAATGCAAATTCTTTGTGACAATTTTATAAAATTTTGTTAAACCTAGTATTTTGAATATCGTAGCGCCAGTGGTGTCTGACGGGCGCGGAATCACGTGTTCTGCGTCCCGTTTGTACCAGGAATGCAGCAAGTGCAGCAAGCAGCTATCACGCCATTGTACTAGACTGTACTGCGTCGCTCTTGTTTACCGGGTACGAGTGAGATAGATGCACAAATAGGTATCCCGTGTGGAGAACCCTAGAAGATCTAGCAAACATATAACACCAGAAACCTATATCCTAAAACGATACATTTTAACATTGTCAACGATAATTGATGTGTAAAGTCTAATCATTAATTCACTGGAGTAAACTGACGTTTACGGTGTTACCACTTTATGATGAACAGAAAATAGTGTTGTGACTAGAATATTGAAATTAAACTCATTCATTCAATTTCATTCCGTCCTCAAATCACATTACTCATTTTATTTACTTTATTAAGAAATCTTAATCCAATTTTGTTTAATCGATGTAATAATATTAGCATGGTACCTTTAGGGCAAATAGGTGATAACTTTGAAATGGCGTAATTACTCGAATTATATATATGAAATGAAACAAAAATATTCAATGGATAGATTTTTATTCGTCATAGTCAGACATAATTTTATCACTATCGTCGCTGTCAGTGACACTTATTATAAAACGGCCCGTAATATTGACCATCATATGGTCGAGATTAAACATTTTATTTTCTAAGTTTATTACATGATCACACAGCTTCTCCATCTTGTACCAGTAACCAGTAATAACCAGCAATAAATAAAAAAAAAAACTTGACGTAAAATTGTCGTGGTTATATCCATTACAACGATAAATAATTTACAGAATTAGGTTTTGTCTAAAATGAAATACAATAACTACTATTACACAGTGGTTAAATCTGTATTTTTCTTTTAAATAGATTGCAATAATTAAAGTACTTCCAAATGTTCGAATAATTACAGCTTAAAAAATTGATTTACTGATTAACTGAACGCATAGTTCGGGAACGCTAGCAAGTGAGTGAATTTCATTTTTTGTATCTGATAGAATTCATGTACCTATATTATAATTAATTGAGTACTTTTTTTTAATAAACGATGTTACTGACTTTGTGTGAGTGATCTGAATAACAACGAGGGTGAAGTCCTTATCGATTTATTCAATTTATCCAATTATATTTGCAGGTCACCTCACTAGTACGATAAATATGGCAACATAATTTTACAATGTGACATTAGCAACTGTCAGTTTACTCCAGTGAATTAATAATCAGACTATAGAAAAGTTTGAGTAATTCTTGTTATTATAATACAACGAATAAAAGAATCACCTGATAGTAAGCGATCATCGTCACCAATAGACTCGCAATACGAGTGCAGTACACCATCTCCTGAGGAGCGTCGCTCTCAATGCAAGCAATGAGGTCAGGATAAGGCTTTGGGTTAAGTTTAGTTGGTAGACCACATCCATGATCATCGCGACACTTGGCTGCCTCGGTGTTTATAAGTATTCTCAGCCTCTCCTCTCCTGAGGTAATAAGGAAGAAGAGATGAGTTGCTGGATTATTAAATAGCAACACGCTCTTGTTTTGAAAGTTAGGAGCATCGGTTCGGATATCTAGATATTTTTCTGAACTGTCTAATTACTGTTTTTATTCTGTGAGCGATCAAAATTTATTTATAGGTTAATAAGAACTATATAGTCATGAATAATTGGTGCTTCAAAACGCTTCCGCAATGTGACACACGACGATTATTCTCGATAGTCGTTGAAAAACGACTTTCTGATAGTTCTTATATGCTATACCCAATTTTTAAGCTAGGGGACATCCACAATTATTGGCAGACTGTACTGTTATTGCTATTTTGTCTCGTTTCCATACGTTGAATATCCGCATCGCCGGTCTCTTTCACGCAAACAGATGCGCCGGGTACTAGCGTCCGTAGTAACTGCAACCTCCTCTAAGTTATGCAGCTCTGATACATCCGCAATGCCGCAAGCGTGAGGCTGGTGGAAACTGAATTTTTCCTGCCTTATAATTTTATCTATTAATCCAATTGAATATGAAAAAAACGTTTCGTTAATCACTTAAAAAATATTTAGCTAATTGCTTTAACTTGACAAGTATATTTTTTAGCTACAATATCTCAAGTAGAGAGGAAGACATGTGCCCTTAATAGATAAATCGTAAAAAAAGCCTAAATGTAGTGTAATATGTTCTAAATTATAGACGTAAAATAGAAACAGTAATGGCCGTTTTCACCAACCTTGTCTTAGCTTAGGCGACACCTAAGTGACATGCTGTCACTTTTTGTATTAACTGAAAAGAGTGAGACAGCATGTCTCTTAGGAGTCGCCTAAGCTAAGACAAAGTTAGTGAAAACGGCCATAAGACACTTTATTAAAGATATTATGCAAAAGTGGAATGGTCTTTAGCAGCCAACCCTAACTTTGCGTGTTATATTTGTTTGCCGCGATGTATACGAGTATCGTACAATTACAAATACGCAAAGATAAAATGGTAAGAATAATAATTGCAATAAATATTGCTATTTTAAATTGCATATAAACGTAAATAAATCCCAACTAATATTATAAATGCGAAAGTAATTCTGTCTGTCTGTTACGCTTTCCCGCTTAAACCTCGCAACTTATTTTAATGAAATTTGGTACAGATAATCTTTAGACCCTGAGACAGAACATAGGCTACATTTTTGTTCGAAAAAAAAGGGATGAAGGTGTTGAAAATAGGTTGAAAGTTTGTATGGGATTTCTTAATTTTAAAAGATAAAACCATGAAACTTTATATTTTAGCACTTGATAAGAAATCATTACACATTTGTTCTAGCAATTTTGAAATTTCGACCAACTAGGGGGTGAAATAAGGGTTGAAAGTTAGTATGCAAGTTCGTCAAATATCACATCATAAGAAACACAAAATCGTTTGTTCTAGCATTTTAAACCAGTGTGGGGGTGAAATAGTGGTTGAATTGAAGATAAGACCATGAATCTTGGTACGTTAGACATAAGGGACCATGATTGACAAAAACTAATTTCACGCGGGCGAAGCCGCGGGCGGAAGCTACTTCAATATAATTTGGCTTCAAATTGTTTCTGTTCATAACACAAATATGCAGTAAATATAATGTGATTGCTAAATATTATATGAAAACGAACTTCTTAATTTTTTTAAAAACGGTTATGATTTAAACACATACTTTCATTGGCCCATGAGTTACGAGATTTTTTGATATCCTGAAGTGCAAAATAGATCTTTCTTCAATATTTTTTCAATTAATCAATAATGTTATGATTTCTTCAATCTTTATTCAATATAGGCATACAAATTTAACCATAAAAGGCCACGTGCATACGAAACAAGGAAAAAAATACTCTAGAGCCTGACCCAGAATTCATGTTGCCATGTACACGACGGTACCAGTATGGCATAGATTCCGAAGAGGTGGCAATTGCTAACAACCGCCGACGGAGGGGACGTAAAAGAGACGGTGGATGTGCGAGGAAGAGATAAAATTATGAAGAGACTAGACCTATAAAAAATAGCTAGACTGGCAACTGCATGTGTGCGAGCAGTCGCGTTGCGCGTAGCGTTCCATGTTACCAAGACTGCAGGATGTAGCAGGAGATCGTTGTACATACTCGTACACGGGTCTAAAAAGTTTGATTATACTGTAAAGTCGTAACATTTTGTTATGACATTTATAAACATGCACTATGATTTTTTAAAGTGTTTTTAAAAAAGAGGAAATGATATGAATTTATCAATCAGCAGGTCGACAATCGTGATTCGCTTGTCGATCCCTTGACATTGCTAAAACTTGAGGCTACAATAACTGTGACAGTATCCCCTCGTTTATGGGTGTCAAAATATTTTATAAGCTACCAATTCAAAATCATAAATCAAAATTAACTTCATTCAAATATTACTTTATAGAAAGCTCTTTTGAATCGTCCAAATTTTTTTTCCTTACCACCCATTCAGGATGTTTTTTAGCTGATAAGAAGAATGGGCGCAAGAAACTTATCAGCTTTATCAAAAGTAATAACAACATTTACAATAAATTATGTCGTTATCATATAACGTACATATTACAATTTATAAGGGAAAACAAATATTTATACTTTGGAATTTAATGTCTTCAAATCAACACCAAGAATTGGCATCATTTAAATAATCATTGACTTTGTAATAACCCTTAATCATTAGCGTTTTTTTAACATGTACGTTCGACTAATGAAAGGCAATTCAGCTACACTATGTGAAATCTTGTTATAAAAATTTATACATTTGCCCATAAACGAAATTGAGTTAAAAACATTAAATAATGGAAACGGCTTTTATAAAAAGCTTAAAGACTTATTTCTTATCAAAACCGTTATATAATACAATAATTTTATTATAGGTACTAATTTTCTCCTTATAAGGTTCATAGGCTAATTAATATTTACACATACATTAGTCATGTTAGGGCAATTATTGAACGATAATATTATTGTTTGGCCAAACGCATCTAGCTGGGAATTAATTGTCATATAAATTTCCCGGAGCGTGTTTATTCCAAATTCAAAATCTTGCCGGCTATGGATATATTTTTTATTTTTCATGGCTTTGCTTAGAACATTTAGCCAGAGTCAAAGTGATGACGGATCTTTTATTCGTAAGTACAATAGGTTCGCGTTCTTTTATCGAATATAACGGCGATATATCCGCGCATATTTGAGAAAAAGATAAAGATTTTTGTTCCAGTATTATTATTCTAGATACGTGAAATTCTAGCTAGAGTCCTGTGTTATCCGAAGATATTGATCCTTAGGGAATTTTTGTCTAATAAAGATATCGATATCGCCTACCCGGTTAGGTTTCAGAGCTCATATTTACTGCGACCATTCTGGGTCTGGGGCGAACTTCACGATACTCGTGACTTTCGTGTGGGCTCCAACATGTTGGGTCATTTTTACTTTGAAACTATACTATAACTATAACTTAGCTTAGTTTTAACGACTTATCGAAATAACACCATTCACCGCCACGTGTTACGGGTTAAGTAAGCACTCCTGTTTTGCTGCATAGCTTAAAATCAAATAGAATTTTTCACTTTCTAAATCCATACCTAATATTATAAATGCGAAAGAACTCTGTCTGTCTGTCCGCTTTTCACGCCAAAACTACTGAATCGATTTAAATGAAAGGAGATGTCCTCTTATTACAAGGAGGTTGGTTTTTGTGATCAGCGTTAACTAACAAACACCAAACTACATTAAATTGAAAGCCGAAAAAATATGAAGTATGAAACAAATAAAAGAAATATTTTTACCACCCCCAATTATTTTTAAATAAATAAAACATGTTTATAAGAAATATTTCATATGGCAACACCTTAATGATGTTTTTTATTAATCTGTGACTACCGGTATCTTACTCTATGTCACAGATTTAATACTATTGCTGGTCTGATCATAAACATAAATCAAAACTATGACATTGACAGCAGGTGTCTGACTTGTCAGTTGATTTTTTATTAATATTTTTTTCTGGCTCTAGATAACATACATTAAGTAACATAGCAGTCCCTATATTTTGTTAGTTAAAAACTTCTCAAAATTAGAAATATTCGGTTCATTAAAGTAATTATGTATGTATTTAGATTTTTAAAAGCTTGTTGATAATTTTTTTAAGCAATGTGTAATTATTACATTAAAGATATTTCATTTTTTATTATACTAGAATATGAATTATTAAAAATCGGGGGTCTTGAAAATAACATGACTTACGGCGATTACTTTCTTTTAGAGCCATCTATCCAAATATATCAAATTTACCCGAGTTAGTTACTATAAACCAATATGGGACATCTCCTTTGGTACACAATAGTCTAGCCTGAAAAGGACATAAGATAATTTTACCGACGGAAAACATATCCTTCCTGTGGGAAATTCGAATATAACGCGGGCGAAGCCGCGGGCGGAAAGCTGGTAATAAATAAAATGAAGTGATGCAGTTAAGAAATAATGACGGAAATAAAGATATAACGAAAAGTTCATCAGGCAAACTCCCAAAGACACGGACACAAATATTACAAAAAGGGAATACCATTCAAATGGCCATTATCTTTATAGCCGCTACAAACAATGCACCCTGGATGCTGACAAGTGAATCGCAATCTGTGCAGAATGGAAACTTAGTGTTGACGCTGCCTATCGGCCTAACATCATCTCTAAAAAATAGTAAAAATGTAAACATATTTGGCAGTAACGTAGGAGTGTATAAAAGGGTATTGAAAAATATTTCTGGTAACTGAAATTAGAAACGAAACTTAATGAAAGTATGCATGGAGTGTACCAACTGGGTCTAATCTCTATCTACACCATGAAAAATGCCGCTAAAGATTATACTCAGTTAGATGCAAAGGGACTATTGTCTACTGCTCAAAACAATTGTGGACTATTGCATTTCGATTTTGGTGGTAATGAGTACCGACCGGGCTATGGAATAGACTCCGGTCACCTGCCTTCTCAAAGCCTTCTAATTGATTTAAGATTTATACATTATTATTTTTTAACTGTACTTTAAATCTAGGGTTTTTATAAAATACGGTCCTTTATAAGGTGTGCGCGGGGATATAGATCCAACGTGTAGAGGCCATTTAAGAGAAAGTAGATGATACTATTTAAATGGCCAAGTGGTTTTTAGGGCCCAGGTCTAAATTTTGGATATGTTGTTCTCCTGAGGGGCGATCGCACTAATAATCGCAAGCGAAACGCAACCGAACCGTTCGGCTTAACCAATCCGAACGCCACAATATCACGTCATCTGTTCGATGACGTGATATTCTAGCTCTCGGATTGGTTGAGTGGAACGATTTGATTTCGTTTCAGCTGCGATTTGTTAGTGCGATTGCCCCCTGGTCTTATCTTTTAGAAAAAGTTTACTAGTCAAAGTAATTCATGAAGCATGAAAGATAGTTATTAATTGACAAGGTTTAACTAAATTTCTATTTTGATCCAATGATATAAAATTTGATTACTTAATAAAATAAACTGATTATATACGTGGACATTGATTAGTTGTTGACGAGGAAAGGTGCCAACAATGTGCCCTATCCATTGTCACTTATGGCAATTCTTCGAGCTATGACGGTGACCTTGGTTCTTGGAGATCCTTGGTTGAGACCTACGTTCTGCAGTGGGTGTCTATTGGCTGAAATGATGATGATGATGATGATATAATCACGCTTATTCTCCAAATAGAATAACGCTCGATTTTTCCAGTAATATATGTATGTAACTTATCTTCTCGTGGCGTTTAGAACAAGCGGTCATTCTGTACGATTCTTGATCTTTGCGGTACTGTCGTCATCATGCTTTAGGGACGCGTTAAATCGTTAATCCCGGCTGGTATCGGGAATGGCAGTCGTTGACAGAATAATGGCCTTAACGACCAGCCTTGAACGCTGCTGACACCGGTATTAACCGGTAAGTCGTATGAAAAAACGGCAAATCATTTTTTGTCATACAGCCATTACAAGTCAAGTATTTTTATATAAAATTTCCTGAAATATCGAGTAGACTGCATAATTGTACTTCTTAACTTGATTTATTTAAAGTTTGAAGTTTTAAAGCGAATGGTTAGTACATAGGTTCCTCAACTTTTTTGTGTCGTAGACCCTTTGCCATGTATTTCGGTTATTGCATGCCTACATAAAATTTTATATACATTTACGATAAATTTTTTACTTCATAGGTACTTTCAAAAATAATTTTATGTCTTTATATTAGAAGATAGTATAATATAAGTAAATGGGTACTATCGGTGTATGTTGAGATCCATTATCGTGGACCCCTGTTTTCATTTTATGGACCCCAAATTTTTGTATCGCTGACGTAGACCCCTTGCAAGTTGTCATAGACCCTTAGGGGTCGATATAGACCACTTTGGGAATCAGTGGGTGAGTACTCCGGTTTCAAGGTGTCACCATTTCTGAGGTTGCGGGTTAGAGTGGGGGCTAATTTTTATGTGATAAATACGAGCATTTGTACCTTAGTCAAATCCATCAACACCGCCTTCCGCGAACCTATCATTAGGCAAAAGTCAATATCGGCAGAGGATTTTTTTTTATGTGATAGGGGGCAAACGAGCAGACGGTTCACCGATGGTAAGCAATAGGGTAGACGACTACAACTGATTATGGCCGTTTTTATACTATAATTATCTGATTTGAGCAATTTATATCTAATGAAAGTATGTCAATATAGAAATTTCAGTTTAATTACTAAGTTATATTGTTTTTAGATTTCTAAAAAATGAGCAATTATTATTTACTTAATTCTAATGAAACGAACACATTCTAGCATTCTCGCATTAAATGTAACATTTTTTTATATAGAAAGTATATCTATAAACGTACAAATAACAAAGTTATTAGAAAATTTGTTTATACGCTCATACAAATTAGGCGAGTTTACTGAGTTATGACGTCACAATTGCAGTGTTTTTAGTATGGAGCGTTTTTGAGCGACCCGCGACAGCGCCGCAAACATGTCGATATATCTTCAAAAGTAATAGGTGCAGGTGTACTGTTGGTTCTACAATATTTCTCACTTAAAAGAGTACTCTTATATATACAGAATTTAAAAAATTGTCATCTACCCAATTACTGCCGCCCATGAACGCCCGCAACACCAGAGGAGTCACAAGCGCGTTGCCGGCCTTTTAAATGGGAGTACGCTCTTTCCTTGAAGTTTGGATATCGTAACGGTTCGGAAACACTGCAGGCGACAATTCATTCCACAGTTTAGCTGTGCGAGGCAGAAAGTTTTAGAGAAACGCACAGTGGTGGACTGCCAAGTATTGAGATGGTGAGGATGGAAGGTTTGTCGCGTGGAACGATGTCGGAAAGTAGTAGCAGGGATTAGTCCAAATAATTCCTCTGAGCATTCTCCGTAGTAAATGCGATAGAGTATGCAGAGAGAAGCTACATCTCTACGCAATGTCAAAGGGTCAAGCCGACTTGAAGTTTCCTGGTGGTCGACGATGCGAATCGCTCTCCGTTGAATCCGGTCTAGAGGGAGAAGCTGGTATAGGATACGTAGACCGCGGCATGTCCTAAGCGACCCCTCAACCAACTCACGCAGGATCTTCAAGACCTGCAAGCGGCGGCGTTTGAGCCTTCGCCTCTTTTGTCATCCCCTAATCGGCAGCCTTCTGCTTAGCCACGAGTAGGTTCTCAGTCAACATAGGCCGGTCCCACTTTGGTGTACCGTGCCTCTTCTAGTCTTTATACCCTCTCCATGGGGCAGCGCTAACCGTACCTCTCTTGAGGTGCGGCTTTCCGTCACTTCTGACCCTATCATTAGGACCAAAGGCTTAGGCTGAATTTAATCGATAGGTCTGTTGGATCGAGCCGTCTCGATTCACCAAGAGTCCAACATAATCATCGCATCTCTACTTGCCGTTGCGGTGCTATCCATGATATATTCTCAGCCTCCTCTCCTAAGGAAAAAAAAACTTAGTCAAATGCTTACCCTAGCCCAAAGTAAGCGCTTTAAGGCTTGTGTTATTGGATCTAGAGTTACGGATAGACATACATACTCGTACATATATTAAACTAGCTTTTGCCCGCGACTTCGTTCGCGTGGACTTCAGGTTCGTCCCGTCTAGTCTAGTAATAAGTAAGAAATACGGTAACTAAGCACTGCAGAGCCCTAATCATAGGCCTATAGGTAGCTACTGCAGTATGCTCCTATAAACTACGTAGGATTCAGTCAGCGTTTGCAATGTAAGCGCAAAAAATGTGTTTTTTTTTACGACATTAGAAACCTCAAAAATTGTAGCTTATGTGTTATTCTGATGTATAAGCTATATTGTGGTAAAGTTTCATTCAAATCCATTCAGTAGTTTTTACGTGAAAGAGTAACAAACATCCATACATACAAACTTTCGCCTTTATAATAGTAGTAGGATAAATTTTGGTAGAAATATATTATAACAACTATGACTAAGATACAAATGCTCGCTCACGCAAACATCTGCCCTCACCGGGACTCGAATTCGGGTCCTTAGGGATGGCGACACCTTGAAACCGATATACCAACCACTCGACTACGGAGGTCGAATAGACTCAAAGGTAGTATTAAAACTCCTTCTCGAATAAACAGAGATCGTGGCGACCATTGTCTGATAATCTATACTAATATTATAAAGAGGAAAGATTTGTTTGTTTGTTTGTAATGAATAGGCTCCGAAACTACTGGACTGATTTCAAAAAAAAATTCACCTTTGGGAAGCTACATTATCCCCGAGTAACATAGGCTATATTATATTTTTAAAAAAATTTGGGATCCTTACAAAAACTCCAATAATGTAACCCAAGATGTAATAATATTATAAATCGGAAAGTGAGTTTGTTTGTTTGTTCCGCTTTCACGCCGTAACTACTGAACCGATTGCTTTGAAATTTGCAGACGTAAAGGTAAAAGTCCGGATTAAATAATAGCTTTTTATCCCGGAAAAATCGACAGATCCCAGGGGATGCGCAATAAAGGCTTTGCTCAAAAACTACTGCACTGATTTTCATGCGGTTTTCATCAATAGATAGAGTGATTCTTGAGCAAGATTTTGCGCTATTTATTATCTCGGAAAAACGGATACGACCCAATCCCGAAATCCACGCGGGCGAAGCCGCGGGCACAAAGCTAGTAGACAATAAATAGAACACGAGAAAATACAAAACTGGGTTCGGTTTTGTTTTTCACAATTCAAATACCGCCCTGAATGCTGTCAAATGCAGTGAAAAGAACGTGCTTTCAGAGTAATGCTTACACGCTACATCAAGTTGATCAAGTTACTATTGTTTTTCGCGCTTAAAAGCTTTGTGCTTTTGAATAAAAGTGCGGCACTTTTGAAATGTTTGGTTACTTTAGAATCAAACAATATGAAATAAATTGAACTATAAAAGGAATCTCGCAGAAGCTCCTATTGTAATTGTTAGAATTTCGTACTTTAATTGTACTTAAATATTAATAAAAACAAGGATAAATAAATATTGATGTTAAATTGGACGTTTGTGTGTAGATATGTGTGTGTGTGTCTGTTTGTGTGAGTGTTTTAATTTATACAACAAGTAGAAATTTATACACAACTAATTATAAACTAAAACATATTGTTGTCAACAAAATCAAACTCCTTCTAGAAATAACGGTTTATTCATTTAAAGCAATGGAATACTAGCGTGACTTTTATGACTTGCACTCTTCCCGACTGACTGAATACTGTCGCTGACCAAGTCATATGTAATCATTACACCTTTTAAAATCTAATGTGCAACTGTGTTCCGCCACATGGCTCACAGTGCTGCCATCTATTGGATAATGTCATAAACAGAAAAATACAGTAGTAGTGTAGTAGTAGTGTAGTAGAGAATCCGCAATCAATCATCATGGTATAACCTCAAGCATGGGAAGTACAATTGCATATTTACATTACAATGACTGCTTATAATAATTAAGGTTGTAACAATACCTACAAATATAAGAAAACTACACATTGAAACAATATATGTATTGATATACAACTTATATATAAACTTACATATATAAAAAGAAATACATATAAGCATGCACAAATATAGAATATACGCGTCTGTATTCAGAACTGGACAGTTCTACTCAAAAAAATTAAAATTAAATAAAATAAATGAAATGAGGTGTACGTGAGAATTTAAATAACGAAAATTACTATAATTTAAATACCTACGTAGCTTTGATTATGTGTTATTAGAGTTTGCTTATATATTATGTATATAGTATGTAAATCTTAGCTGTCAAAGTTTATTAGAAGTTTCATGTTCTCGTACATGTGTCGATAAAATTACGAAGTGTCGACAATTAAATAATCGTGTCGGCACTTATATATCTAATTTCATCACTGCATGAACTTTGTTCTACATTACTGCAAAAATAAATTAGCTAATTCGGTCGAACTAACCGCAGAAAATACGTGTGTCGTATTCCAAATATATCGACACTTCCGTTCTATCTTCAATGCCGAATTTTATTATCCTTTTGTGCCGTTAACGAGCAGTTCCATTGACTTACTGCCTTCATCCGGAACGGGGATTGTATGAAAAGTTAATGTCGCAATTGAAAATAGTTTATTCCTAGGATCGATAAAATTGTCATAAAAGTTGGCTTTGGGAGCGGAGAATAACTCTCGCTTTCAAACTATAATATAACATATATTTTTGTGATGTCATTTGTATTGATGAATTGACAAGCATTATAACTCCTTGTCATAAATGTGAATAGTAAGAAATGAAACAAAAAAATCGGGTGGGGCTGTGCCGGGGCACACGGCCGTTGGTTTTAACGTGAAACGTCTATGTTAGGGAATCGCTTTTAAAGTAAAAGATTGAAATAAAAACAAGATTGACGGTGTTTTAAGTATTTTAATAAAAAACTCAATGTCACAACAGCGAGCTGACTATATAAGTGAAATATTCACACCACATTTTTGTTTCTAAGACTAATAGTTTTTTAATTATTAAGGTACGATGATATAGACCTTTTCGTTACGGTCCACTTTTTAAATCTGCTACCCGTATGTTTCGGCGCGATTTTAAAGACGTTTCACGTCAAAACAATTATTATTCTGGAATAAAAAAACAAAAAGATATATGTTTAATCGGCAGTGGACATATATTATGAATTCGTTCACCGTGACACACATACACTCACACGACACGGCAACGACATTTATACTTGTAAAAAGTCACGTTTCTGGTCACGTCAAGGTACCAGGCTTGCAAAGCGTCGCAAGAGATTCAAGGGCCGGAGCCACCCGCGCTGCGTTCCCTAACACCAGTAGATACTAGATAATAAAAAAACTTAGAATCTGACGACATGCGCAGATATTACCTCTCTCAGTTGATGTTTTCAGTTACCAGGAACTCATGATAGCGAAGCTAAACATGATACATTGATTATAGTCTATTAAAGTGACGTCTTTTTTTAATAATTTTGTTGGCCACTGGACAGAAGTCCTTTTAGCTAGTTTGTACATCTTTTATTGTAGGATGTTGCTAGTCACTACGTATTATGTTGTTATCAATCTGAACAAAAGAATTTCAAAAGGTTTCTCCGAATAAATCAAATAAAACATTCTGTATTCAAACTGCGTTTGATTGATAGTTCAATGTGTAACCGCTATTTTTTAATATTATCACCGTTATTTCTTTGTTGTTGTTCGAGAGTTATTTCTAACCTTTAAATAAAATAAATTAAAAAATGAAATATAAAAAGTTATTCATGAATTCACACAAAAACACAAATTATTTTGTTACTAGCACACTAAGATACAAATCTGCGAAGTCATCACATTTCTTGGTTAAAAACTTAGTTTAGAACCCTTCAGTAAAATCAGCTTTATCTTAATCACAGCTCTGCATGATTCAGTTAAAGCGAATAAACCTAAATTCCGTTAGCTAAAGTTCAAATTGGTCTAATATTTGAACAGTGCTTCGCAAGCGTTACTGTTATCTTGCTTCTTGCACGTTATGCAGCCCTGGTAGATCGAGGTCACTTGCAACGTGGCTGGACCATGTGAGCTTGATAATCTGGTAGATAGATCGGTTAAAAAGCTGATGAATACTTTATTTGTTCGTCAATCCTCAACCTTAGTACGTATATCGTTTTTTACGTAATTCTAATTAAACAAGAATATAATAATTGTTCGAAGAGCTACAAAAAAGCGTTTAAGTATTCGCACAACTTAAACTTCTCCGCCACTTTCATTACATCTGACATTATTAATACACATTCACATCACATCATCATTTTTTCAATCAGTAGACGGCCACTGCTGGCATTAGGCACTCATTTTGGCAGAAAGAAATCAAACGAAAAATTGCGGACAATAAAATTCGATCCGTCACTACGTGGTTAATGCACATACCGCGCAAAGCCAGAATAAAAAAACCAAAACTTTTTTTTTCGAAATGTAACCTTAACGTCAGTATAAACAGCCAGACACAAATAGTACTTCTATATCTATACTAAAATAAATCTATAGATAGGTCGATTCTGTACATGACATATATTTCCTAAATAACTGTCAAAGGGTGATTAGAGATCGATACTGATGCCAAAAATGCAATCAGTCTGTCTGTCTGTGTAACCGTTATAGAAACAAAAACTACTAGATGGATTGTAACGAAACTTGGTACAATTATTTTTCATACTCCTGAGCTGGATGTCGCATGGCGTTCCCGGGGCTCGCTACATGCCCGTGGAAGGCCATCCCTGAGGTTTTTAGTCCCCTTCTGGGGAGGAGAGCCCTACATAACCGCCGGCTCGCCGCAGCCGGGGTATGCAATTTAATGTATTTTCCTCAGGGAAAAAAAAGGTCGCGAACGCACAGGCAGGCGGCTTCCTGTCTGTTACATCAAACCACTGAACCGTGAGGAAGGCCATAGGCTATTTTTTATATGATATAAATATATAAAAATTTTATGAAATGTGTCTTATTTGAAGAATAATTAAAAAAGCTACCTAAAATTACGATTTCACGCGGACGAAGTAGTGGGCAGACAGCTAGTATTATAATAATTGAAACTTTTAAGCTAAAATGGCGTATTTTATTTACGAAATTTCAGGTCTATTTAACAAAAGTAGTTCATTTGCCTCGTTCCCGCGGCTAAAACAATGCTGAATATTATTCAGAGAACAAGCAGGCTCCCTCGGTGCATACTGGAGTAACAATTAGCAGGCCAGATACAACGTTGGCTCCGCGCCAGCCCGAAAGCATTGTTTAATGTAACTATGTAACGAAGAAAACAAGCGACACACTTTTTATTAAGCCAATTCCAGTTTTGCTTCTATTTTCAGTGCACTAACATAAAAAGTAAATATATATGACACACAGTGTTGGCGAATTTAAATTTGCTGTGAATTCTATTTTTTAAATGACTTTAAAAAAGGAAAAGGTTCTCGATTTGACTGTATTTTTTTTATATTCAGATCTTTCGATTGCTTGCAAAGATTTTGATGATTTCTTATTTATTCTTCTCAGCAAACTCTTTGTAGACAGTAAATTGAACAATTACAGTTAACTATAGCATGCAAATACAAATAATAACATATAATTTTAACATAATAAAAACGTATATAAAAGCACACACAACATGAAACTAAACATTAGACTGCATTAAACGTTAATGTCAAGCTATAACAACTCTTTGGTGAAATTGTTGTACAAACGAACCGAGCGGACAACTGGAGAATTGCAGCCCATTCTAGTTCTACAGATTTGTTTTCTAAATACACCACAAGGATATCTTGGTAGTCTTCAATCAACATTAATAGAGAAATGACTAAGTAGTTCAGGTCAGTCGATACAGTTATTTATAATTTTGAACAGAAATGCCATATTAAAAACCTGATACGAAGCAAAGAAAAAATTTAAAAACTGAAGCTTCTCGTGTGATTCAATTTCAATAAGGTCCTGGAGACCTATTTTTGAATTACGAATGCGATTTCGTAATCACCGCTGACTAAATAGTCAGCGGTGACTTTGAGGTCACGGATTCCTAAACATCCAATTTTTGAAAGTCGATCGCAGAGCTGCCAACATAGATAAAGTACACACATAAATGTAAGAGTTCGGTTCCACACAGAATGTGGCCGCTGCCGGTTATCGCCGGCTTAACCATTGTGGTTATTATATATATATATATATATATATATATATATATATATATATATATATATATTATATATATATATAATAAAAATCAACACATCAACTTCAGACTCTTGTCAATATATTCTCAACAATACACGGATAACATTTCCACAAGTATGACTTGATTACGAGTGGGTGAGGGCTCTCGTAATGAAATCACATCTGTGACTAAGGTAGTCACATAAGTGATATTCAAAAATACGAATTATTGAAAATCGGTGATTATTAGTCACATCGGTGATTTCGAAGTCACATTCGTAATTCAAAAATAGGTCTCCAGTTCTAACAATGACATATATGAGAAAACTATATAAATGTTAAATTTGCATTGAATATTTGAACACGACAAATGAACGAATATCTTAATATTATATAGGTATAATGTAACTATTTTTTCTTTGTACGTATCCGTGTATAAAGTTCGTAAAACAGAAAAGAAATTATCTGAATTTAATACAACTTCGTATAGTATAATAATATGGTACGGTATAGTACAAGTTGATTTCGGACCGCATTGAGTAATTTGAAGGAGGTGCCAAAAATGGAATTGTTTTACGCGAAAGGCACCATTTATTCTTGTTTATTACGAATCCGGACAGTAACCATAGACAATTGGGGTTGAATGTCTAGACATGTAGGTTTTGAGGCTGCCTCATCTCGAGTACTGCTCAAGGGATTTTAATGGAGTATTAGATTTAATTGTTATTTTCATTTGTATGAATCCTCAATGTTTATAATTGTAACCGAATTTATTTATTATTATGTACTAGATGTGCCCGCGACTTCGTCCGCGTGGAATAGATATTTTTAGCATCATATACAATTTTTTTCACAATTAAATATTCTTAAGTACTCTATTGTAGCAGGTGTTATTTTGCGGAAGTCCATTGTATTACAAAGGATATTGATTACGTTTGCTGATTCCGCGCAGTTGATGATGACTTGTCCAACAAGCAGACAAGGTCGACACGTGTTTCGTCTCTCAGGGAGACATCTTCAGGATATGTTTTTTTTTTAATTTAAGTAAATCGTCTAGCTCAGCGGGATGTATGTGTTGATTATTTAAAATATTCATACACTCTTTATAAAGTACATAAATATATATATTGCATATCCTGAAGATGTCTCGCTGAGAGACGAAACACATGTCGACCTTGTCTGCTTGTTGGACAAGTCATCATCAACTGCGCGGAATCAGCAAACGTAATCAATATCCTTTGTAATAAATATTCTTAATCAACAACACATTTATTTGGATAAAGATTAATATTATTATGTTGATACAACTCTAACAAATAATTGGTAATAATGCATTAATTTCAAATTTGATTACTATAAAAACGATTCTATAAATTAAAAATAATATTACTCGTTATTTATGTAGAATAAAAAATGAGGTGTTCTTTAGAATGTCTTCTATATAATCCTGAAAAAGATAACGATACTTACACAAGTAATAAAACATATTATTCAAATAAACATGACTCCGAGAATAGTACACCCTTACGCGTAGTCCTATTACGAAGTAAAGTATTACATTATTATGATCTCTAACAGTAAAGGATAAGGGTTATAATACAGACAAACTCTGGTTACCTTTTGGCTCCCAAATGAACGACAAACAAAACTTTTCTATATAGATATTGTTTCATTCCATAATATTAGCGCCCCAGGACCCTACAATACGAGGGTTTCGGGAAGTGGGATATGCACTTGACGAAATGAGATGTTTTCCCGGGATTTGTGTTTATTCATATTGCTTATAACAACGACAACACATTTTTAAACAATACCTGTTTCTTTGAATATTTGGAGACCATTTTCGCTCACCACCACGGGGTGGAGTTATTTGCGTGGCGATTTTATAAAATAAAAATATACTGGGGGCCAATCGCACTAATTACAACGGTTTAGGTTTGGTTTTGGTAATGTCGACTGCGATTTGTTTGAGACATAAATTGGTATCGCACTAAGCATTTCATCCGAATCGAAATTGAACGTTTACCAAAGTACAAACATAGAATTAAAAGTCTGTTTTCGTTGATTTAAGCAGAAACTAGTTTCTAAAATATAAGTAAGCTTATTTACTTCTTAATAACAAAAATTGTATTAGTAGTATACTCATAGTAAGATAGCCATAGCCGTTTTATAAAAAAATAAGATTATTATGACCAGAAGGTAACGAAAAAGTACATTAGAACCAACTTTTTCTCAAACGTTATTTTGACAGCGCTTTCGGTTCAAGTTTTCTTTATAACGCTGTCAACAAAATAGTGCGATACGGCAATGGAGCAAAAGTCATTCAGCCAGCGTCTCAACCTTTCACGAACGTTTGACCAAAGTTGGAACGCATCGAATGTGAAACGTTACATTAGTGCGATACGGAATGTGTCATTTGACAGCGTTTTTGTTGCGGTTCGGTTTTGGTTTGGTTAATATTTATTAGCGTCGCTTTTATGTTATGGTTTAACTTAAGTAAAATCATAATAATTTATATTATTGTGTATACGCAGCAACACGTAGTTTAAATGTAAAATTTAACATCTCGTTAAAGGTATTATGTGTTAGGTTCTCTGGTTTTTATTTAAAATTAGCTCACCTTTGACCCTTGTGCTGTTCTTCTAAGAGAGAATGATCTCGTCCACTGTGGAATATGGTGGACTTTCAAATTTTCTATTAATACCTATCAAATTACCTAAATATGAGACTTATTTTTATATTATACAAGCGACCCGCCCCGGCTTCGCACGGGTACAATGCTGATATTAAATATTACAGATATAAACATACAGAAAAACTGATCGTTTGCAATGCAAGCAAGGAGAAAATGTAATTATTTATGACACCACATTAGATACCTCAAAAATTAATAGTATTTCTCCACTATTTATTGGATGTTATTACTATAGATCGGATAATCGGATGCATATTTACCTAAAGTTAATTTTTGGCTCACAAATTATAGAAGCGGCTTTTTAAAATACATTTTGTTAAATAAAAATCCCGGGAAAATACGGGACTGCAAATTTAACGTAGTGATATTGTTTGAAAATTATTAAATTAGCACGTGGTATTTATTTTCAAAAGACCGAGACTCCGGGTTCATTTATACAACTATGCATACGTATTTACATGAAGTTTAGTTTCAGTTCCCCGTGCGATTTATGAATGTACGATTTATTACATGAAGAGTGTTATACGAAAGTAGTGAGCTAGTTTGACTAAAACAATAATCTATTAAATAATTGAATAAAAAAACAGAAATGCTACCCGGGCGTAAGTATGGTCTAGTATCTCACTCTGAGTTAACTTCCGATTTAATGAGTGTGAGTGAGACGGCAGTTGTAAGCAAGTACAGACTACTAGCGACCGGAATTCCGGGATTTTTATTTATGGAAATAAAATAAAAAGACAGTTCCATACTTTGTCAAAAACTAAATTAGGTAAATAAATAAACATCCGGCTATCCAATTCCGCAATCGCGGGATTTTTATTTAACAAAACAATAAAAAGCCGTTTCGATACTTTGTCTTAAACTAACTTTAGGTAAATATGCATCTGATTATCCGATCTCTAGTTATTACACATATAAACCTTCCTCTTCAATCACTCTATCTCTTAAAGAAAATCGGGTGGAGCTGTGCCGGGGCACACGGCCGTTGGTTTTAACGTTAAATCTGTGAGGAAATCGCTTTTAAAGTAAGAGATTGAAATAAAAACAAGATTGACGGTATTTTAAGAATTTTAATAAAAAACTCAATGTCACAACAGCGAGCTGACTATATAAGTGGAAATATTCACACCACATTTTTGTTTCTAAGGCTAATAGTTTTTTAATTATTAAGGTACGATGATATAGACCTTTTCGTTACGGTCCACTTTTTAAACCTGGTACCCGTATGTTTCGGCGCGATTTTAAAGACGTTTCAAAATCCTTGGCGTAGTCTAACGTTACGAGTAGTATAGATAAAAAATACGTGTGAAAAAAGATGCGAATAATAAAATATACCTAAATTATATCTATTGAGTTCCATTAATTTCATCGTAGCTAAAATCTTGTAGGATATTATTAGTCTTCTGATAGTTGCATAACTAGTTATTATTGCATTTAGCAGTAATAAATTTATTATTTCTATATTTGGTTCAACGGTCGTGTGAGCGGCTACAACGCAACGGGTTGCGGGTTTGATGCCCGCATCGCACAGATATTTTGTATGACCTTCAAAAATTTCTTTTAGTTTGGATGTAGGTGAATGTCGGATTCTATGTTTCTGACTGTCCCACTATAGACGATAAAAATCCTGGTGTTTAATTCTAATAAACACTTTCTAACAAGGAATTGTGTTTTTACTTGTCTATTTTAAATATAACAATTATTACTACGCACTAAAAGCTCAGATCATTAATATCACAGGCAAATATACCAAAATTTTCCCAAGCATTCAATGAAAAGGCCTCATTTCCCCGCTCCACGCAAAAACGGGACAGAGGATGGGAAAAACGGGGTGACGTCACGTGTAAAAGGGCATTTGGTACTAGGCGAGCAGCATACATCAGGAGTTATCTGAACGCAGATGAAATGCACCCCTGCCGTACGCCTCACACTACAAGCTCGGCCACCCTGTTCCGTGCGAAACACTGTAAAAATGCATCCTAATGCAACTAAGATATGGTATATTTTAGCCTGTTAGCGACATTTGTTTTCTGTCTTCAACAGACTATTTTTAGTAGTTACTCACTCATTTGACTCGTATATCAAACAAAATTCAACCAAAAGTAAAGAATATATGACACAATTTTCTATTGTTAATTTTAATATACATAATTGCATAAGCTGGGGTTGCTTCCGAGAGTGATGGCTATAGTTGCCGCCTCTGGGAGTGACAAGGAACGGTGATGTTTCTATCTACATCTTTAGAGATTTGATTAACGACCACCAGCGCTCTGGCCGTGGCAACTAATTATCGAATTTCTTTCAGTATTACACTGTTAATTATTTTAATTAGAAAATCGCGGGGAAGAGGTGAATTTTCTTGTGCGACGAAAACCTTGACCTGAATATTTTATTACAAAATAATTATTATGCTCCAAATAATTCTATGAAGAAGTTACATCAAAAAAGTTTAAGCAACATGCACTATGTCACACACTACAAATTAGATCAATCAATAATTCTACATTTTATCGATGGGTATGTAACCTTTTTGATTGGAAAAAAAATTGATCTTGTTTTACCCATGGTAAAAAGATAGATGGTAGAATACTAAATAAGAGAACTAAAAATATATAACAAAAGTATTTACATTCAAAATTTATAAATTGGTGTGTCGTTTGATCATTTGTGCGTTATCGTATGATTATTATCAATGTCGTTGCAGGTAATCGGTATGTATACCGATTTTTAGTTTTACAATGTATCTTTTTACCAACTAAAATTTTACCTTTATATTTATTTAAATAATGTACAGTATGTGAAATATAAATTTAACATTTTATTTAAAAAAATGCCACCAAAATATAGCAACCAAAGAGATTTTATATGTAACAATCTTTAATTTTTTTTGTAAAGGAAGTCAGTTTGACGTTCGTAAATACTGTATTTTATTAACAACTAGCTTTCTGCCCGCGGCTTCGCCCGCGTGGATTTCGGGATTGGGTGTATAGAGGGTTAAGGGTCATAGCTTTTGCCCACGGCTACATATACGCGGAAGTCGGTTTATGGTGCGAAGATTTTATCGCGCTTCCCGTGGGACTATCCGTTTTTCCGAGATAAAAAATGCCGCAAAACTCCTCAAGAATCACTCTATCTATTGATGAAAACCGCATAAAAATCTGTGCAGTAGTTTTTGAGCGAAGCCTTTATTGCGCATCCCGTGGGATCTGTCGATTTTTCCGGGATAAAAAGTAGCCTATGTTACTCGGGGAGAATGTAGCTTTCCAAAGGTGAAAGAATTTTTGAAATCGGTCCAGTAGTTTAAGCGTGAAGAGGTAACAAACAAACAAACAAACAAACAAATAAACAAACAAACACACTTTCGCATTTATAATATTAGTTGGGATGTCGCATAGCCAACCAAATCGCAAAAAAAGGCTAAATGACCTATTACATTTTGTGGCTATTCAATTTTGGAACGTGACATTAAATCCTCCAACGATGTATTCTGTGCTCCAACGCACGCACGCACACTGTTTTGATAGATATGATTGAATTTCAACTATATGTAGCGTTAATAAAGCGCAAATTGACTCTTTGATGTTAAGAACACACCTTCATTGCTTAGACAACAGTGAGTGCTTGCAATATGAACTTTATACAATAACAATAAAGCTCAATTCGACTGTACGTTTTAGTTAGAAAACGTTTGCATGGGAAAATAAAAGGGCTGTTTTTAGGGTATTTCCGATAATTATTCGAATTTTCCTCATTGTAAAAACCCTCCTTGAACTTCACCGACATTAACAAAAAAGAATTGGCCAAATTGGTCCAGGCGTTGTTGAGTTATGAGCTTACCAACACATTTTGCGATTCATTTTTATATATAAGATCATATATGAAAAACTTCTATAATCTAAATATTATAATTGCGAAGGTTTGTATGGATATATGTTTGCTACTCTATTACGTAAAAACCACTGAATAGATTTTAATGAAACTTAACAATAATATAGTTTATATATCAAAATAACAGATAGGCTACTATTTACAAAGATATACGCCTGCTAATATAAGCTACTAGAAATATTAATAATGCGTAAATGAAGTCGCGGGCACTAGCTAGTCTATACTTTAATTGTATTTTCAATAATTATTATATGATATAAATGTATTAAAAGCTAATAACGCTGTTTTTGGTTACAATTATATTGAAAATAATCGTAGAACACACGTGAGCTATTGAAAATTAAAGTGCATGTTATATCTCTCTGAGCGAGCGGTCGGATTCATGATTTGTCATTATGTAAGGTTCTTATAACTTAGGCATAAGGTTGAGTTTAATCAGTAGGTTATTACGGTCGGACCGCTTGTGCTGATATGAAGTCCGACATAAACACCGTAGCACTTTCCGCTGATTTCCTGGATATAATAATGAAGAAAATTAAGCATTGGCTCAAAATTTTGTTCTCTTGTTTTTTACAATTTGGTAAGCTACAAAGACATTTTTTAAATGTTTGGATTTAAAAAGTGTATACAGAAACAACAGCTATCAGGTTTGCTAGTCAATCATAAGTATCCCAACATACGTTAGTTAGTTAGAAAAAAAGAATAAATCTACAGACACATTGATACAGTTCACTATACATGAGTAACGTTTGGGTAACAGGTATCAAAATTATTATCTCTGCGTGTGCTAGTTTCCATTGCCTTCTTGTTTTATAATTTTCGCGTTAAATGCAATTTAATAGGTACCTTTATATAGATTTTAGTAGGTTACTTTTAAAGTTTTAATATTTTAGAAATGTTTGTTTGTTTGTTCTTCTCAGTACCATTAAATTAAAATGAAATAATAAATTAACTGTGATAATAAGTCTGTTCTGCAAAGAAGAGGCCTTAAAATATATGGATTTTCATTTAAAAATACGTGCTCCCTACTTGTGTGTGGTAAACTTTATAATAGAAAGAACCTCAATTGATGAACAGATTTATTCATCAGCCAGCGCAAAATTTTCAGATAAGGTTTGGGTCTATTGTTAGTCACGTTTTTGTTCCTTCTGAGTCACCAGGGCTTAATGATAGCAAAGGAGGTATAGCCATTTGCGAGAGTGAGAACTGTGTTAGAGTGAAATGGCACCAATGCCCCCTCGCTAGCAAGCCACATACAAAGCGTCCTCGTGCATCAATACAAAGCGTCCCTAGCAACTAGTCTCTCTTCTATCTTTATGACAGCCTGGTATTTCACCATTTTTAAAAACGTGATCAAGGACGCTCTGAAAATATGGCTAATGGGAATAATACTAAATTAGTGATAAATTAAGAGCCATTTTTAAATTTTGACATAAATAACTCTAATATAAAAAAATGATTTCATAGATACCCTTAAAATATTATCAACTATTCTCGTGTTCTCTTCTTTACACACAATTTAGTAAATGATTCTAGGACCAAATATTATTCTTACTTGTAATAATGTCATAACAGTTTTATAATAAATAATGTTAATGTCCCTTTTCTGACAGTTAAGTTTGCGTATAATATATGTGTTTTTACATAAATATATTTTATTTAACTTTAAGCCAGAGTCATCTGCTTGAGTATGGAGGTACGTGTTGTGTTCTTGTATAAAGGGTAAAAATAAGCAATCAAATATGTATATAATGTAATTTTTCATCATATGTCAAAAGTTGGCAAGGTACGCTGTAGTTTTTGTGGAGGTTGCAGATTTGTTAAAAATCTCAACACATGTACTATAGGCGACTATAGCTTACCATCAGGTGGGCACTGGATAGTCTGCTTGTTTGTCAATATATCACAAAAAAATATCTGAATTTGTAAAATCCCCAAGAAACTTCGCCAACATGGCCCGAAGAAATTCGAACATTAAATGGTAGTAAGCAGGGGTTATATTGCAGTACCGCCTTTGGGACAACTGGGTGACAAGCATATGTCGTGTTATGTAGTATATCCCAGAAAGGCGGGGGTGTAACCTTGATCGCTTAAAACAGGAATAAAACATTGCAATAAATTTTAATATTGTTTTAATCTTACTTAGTCGGAAAATACATGAAATTTGATTCGAAGACATTTCACGAAGTAACATTTATTTTATTATAATATCTAGTTAAAATTTATTTTACTATTATATATTATGTATTTCAATATTATTATGTTTAATGCAAATTTTTAATTTCTTTTACCTATTATTATATTTATTGCATTAATTAATTCTGTTCAATTGTGTAGTCTTATTTATTGTAATTAATTTTTTAATTGTGGTTTTAGCTGTGGAATATAACGCTATTCCTACACGTTAACAATTTTTTGAAAAAAAAAATCAGTAGTGATTAATCGGAAGTGTCTTAGCGGCACCAGAAACGGAAACATGTCAAAAGTAAATTTTAGCAGAAACGGAAACGGAAGTGTAAATAATATGAAAAAAAGAACAATTTACAAATATAATACTTTATTAAGTATCAAATACACCAAATCTAGATTAGAAATAGATAAATCTACTATAGAAAACAATATTGCAACTTTGCAACTGAACATTTTATTAATATTCAACATTCAGTAGTGGCAAGTTATATTTTATAAAAAGTAATTTGGCCGCGCATGCGTAACTTGGTAACATGCGTAACTAGGTTGTAAACTTCCGTTTAAATCTTCGTTATAAAAGTTGCGCAAACAGAAGCACAAACTGATGTTGCCCAATTCGGTATAGGTGAGAATTACGTATAGTCAGTACCAGGGCTGCATATACAAATAAAAAAACATTTTTAAAAGAGTACGTCATGTTTTTAAGAGAATTTTCATTGATCAGATCATAATTCGTCTCGGCACAATAAAGTTCATGTCTGGTCACATTGCTTCGCCACGTGACGGCACCAGGGCTGCATAGAATGCAAGAGTATGTGTTGCGACGTTGCAGTTGCTAAGGACGTTATCCAAAGGGGAGCATACGTCACGCGGCGCTCACCTAATGCGCGCGAACGAGACACACTGAGTCGAGCGGGTGGGCCCTAAAGCAAGTACAGCATGGTATTCAAAACGAATGACCTACGAAATTAGCCGAAAACAACCGAATTACCAAGGCGACATGACTCTGTAGGATATAGATTCAGACATTCGAATAGCGCTGCATTCACCCTAGAACTATTTTAAATCTTTCTTTAATGTAATTTATTTAATAATAAAAAAAAATTGTTGTCATTGTATATTGTGACCTGATAATAATAGCACAGTCTATAAAATTATTTATTTACTAATGTGTGATTTTATTGTAAATGTCCAACATGTTGTCATTATACGAGTATGACAGGAAATAGTAGAGTTGATATTGCTGCGGAAAAAATAGTTATTAAAAAATAATTATAAAACTTTTTTATGTGGACTAAAAAGAAAAATTATTATTATTTTATTTCACTAGATCATAATAGAGATAATACAACCAAACAGGTTGAATAATCCAACCAAAAATTTTGTGAAACGACAGATAATTGTCAATACACTGTCTAACTAATGTTTAAGCTGTAATATTTTTAATTGTTTACAATCCGTCATGTTCTAGTAAAACATTAAATTTGTTGAATGGAACAATAACAAACTATATAATTATTTTTGTTTACTATTCGAATTTGATAGCTAAAGAAAAATTCATTTACAATATATGAGTTAAAAAATCTATAAATATTATAACTTGAATAGTCAAAATCAGAATTGGGTTAATTATCAATTATTTCTTCAAACAAAATTATCTGTTTTAATACAATCAAATACAGTTTTAGTATTTTAAATCGTTAAATTTGTTATTTAATAATTAAGATGTGCTGATTATGGACTTATGATATAACATTTAATGCAATTTAATTATTCAACATAAATATTCGGTAAGATTCAATTGTCATTAAAAATACTTAAGAAGTATTTAAGATTATTCGGACATGTAAAAAGTAGTCGAAAAATTGAAAGGTCGATAATGATAAATAATTATAATATAGACAAGAAAAATCAAGTTAAGGTTTACAGCGCTTTAGACTAAAAAATACGTTTGAAGAGTTTTGTAGAGGAGGAGGAAGCAAGAATTATTATATAATTATAATTGTACGTTATACATAAACAATAAAGTATATAAAGTGATAATTTGGTTATAAATCGTATTTTTATAATTCGTTGCAAATTCTCTTTGTAACGGCTCATGGACATTTGTAAGACATGAATTCAAAAGAAATAAAAAGTTGCGAAGTCTCATATTTATGTTATTCGTTTTTTCTTTTTTTTTTCTTTTCTTTCTTTCTCCTGCTCTGTTCCCAATTTTATTTAGGGTCAGCGCAACATGTCTTCCCTTCAACATAGTATTCACACAGTCCATTCATCTTTTCTTCGGCTTTCCTCTCCTAGTAACAAGATTGTTTTCTCTTCTTAATACGTGACCATATGAGGAAGGTTTCTTTATTGAATATTTCTTTTAAATAATAAAGACGAACCTTCAGAAACATAAAAACTTTTAAACTGGCGTCATCTTTTATAATACGGAGAAAATGTGGATTTGAATACTCCTTGAACGAGGACGTGTTAATTGATATGACATATTTAGTAACTTCATTTTATATTTATAACTTCATGTTTTATATTACATAATCAATAATGAAAGGTAAATTAAGTGATGATAAGTTAGTGACTAAAGTTTTATTGTAAATTTGCAGATAGAATACAATAGCACTGACTTCAGTAACCAAGGTAACATCTCTGTACCACTTTGAAATCAAATAAATATGATTTGTTTGATTTGATGTTATACCATGAAAAACGATGTAATAAAAAAGGGTATGCCCGAAAGGGTCAACATATGTATATGAGATATCTAATTGTATATGAATCCCTTGCACTCCGATATGAAATCCCTCTGTATGTTCGCCATTATTAATAACAATTTTGCCAAAGTACGTTTTATTACAGCTACGAATCAGATACTTTATTAAGAGTAATGGACAGAACTTGAGTTGATCAAGGATAATCTCGTACAATTTGGAAGGATTACACCACAAGATATACAGAAGGCTGGTTGCCTATTTTTTTTCCTCTGGAGAGGAGAGGCTGAGAATCCTCATGGACACCATCGCAATTAAGTACCATGGTGATTATATCGGACTCCTGGCGAATCGAGGCGGCTGGACCCGAAAGACCTTTTTTTTTTTTGTTACGCTGAGGAAAATGCATTGAATTGCATACCCCGGCTGCGGAGAGCCGGTGGTTATGTGGGGCTCTCCTCCCCAGAAGGGGGAGGCCTACCCACTAAAAACCTCAGCGATGGCCATCCTCTGGCGTTGTAGGGGGCCCTCAGGATCAAGTATCGCATCTGAGGACCCCTGGCCTTTGCACCCCTGGGTGCGTTAGGGGAGCCCTTCTCGGGGAGGAGTGATCTTGCCGCCTCCTCCCCTCCAACCTCCTACGACGTCACCCCCCGGCCATCCGGGGGTGAGGTCCCTCCCGGGTCCCTCCCGGGTCGCCTCCACGGGCACGAACTGCGTCGCGCCCGCCAGCGACACGTGGCGGCGCCTCAGGCCAGGCTATCTGGCCCGAGGCCGCCTTCTTCGAGCGGGATCGGCCATCTCCCGAACCCACTCGGCGGCCTCCTTCTGGAGCATCACCGCTTCACAGAAGGAGACCACAGCCCTTCAACCTCCCTCATCCGCCAGCATTGCCGCAATCAACGCTGGCGGAGACAGATCTTACCCGATCTCTTCGACCAAGACTCGGCGTTCGGAGTCCCAAGCAGGGAACTCCGCCAGCGTGTGCTGGGCCGAGTCGAGGTCAGTGGACCCGAAAGACCTACCGACTAAACTCAGCCTGAGCCGTTGGTCCTAATAATCCTATGGCTACGTGACAAGGAAGACCGCACCTCAGGAGAGGCGCAGTTAGTGCTGCCCTATAAAAGAGAGTATATGTACTAGAAGAGGGACGGAATACCCAAATGGCTGCGGCTTATTTTGATAGGAATCTAATCGCGGCTAAGCAGAAGGCTGCCGAGAAGTGGAAGGCAAGGGATGGGACGGCTCAGACGCCGCCGTAAGCAGGTCTTGAAGATCCTGCGCTAATTGAATGTGCTGAGGACGTGTCGCGGCCTGTGAAGTCTGCCGATTTGGATTCTGACTTTAGTATTTTATATAGTACTCAGAGTCACTGGTTGCCAACATTGGGCGGAGACAGACTCAGTCACACGTACGATTTCGGTATGTGGTGGCGCAGCATATTTTTGTAATAAAATCATTAAGCTAATAATTATACCTGTTAGAAATTGCGCACAATATTCATTCATTTTAATTGCATTTTGGGGAGTATTGTATCTCAGTGCCACCTTGCGGCAGTGTTGAAAGATCATGATTGATCTCTCGAGATGGCGCTAGTCGTACCGCTTCGCTCATATACGGACGTGACAGTGCTGCCCCTGCACCGCTAGAACTTATCATTCATCCGCTACCGCCTGCCGAAGAAAGAAGTGAAAGAAGACCGCATATTATATTTTTATCTCCGCTCATATTTAACTATACTTATCCCGCACAATATATCCCTGTGACTACTTGAACTGTTTTTGTGAACTTGCCATAGTGATTGTGAAGATAGGGTCGACCCGGTGAATTCGAAAGTGATCTGCTGCGTACGTGTGTGGTGGTAGAAATCCAAGAACACTGGCTGCACTTGGTGAGTACGCTGAGTGCATGACCTCTTTTTGCCTTTACAGTGGTGTCTATTGTGTGCGCTTCTCATAGGTCTAATTAACCCAGAGAAAAACAAAACCCAAAAATAGATTGAGTAGTTACAGCTCCACTGGTGATAGCTATTTACACGCTTCATCACCAGTATGGTTCGGAATGAACCTTTTAAGGTCGTAAGTGTCTTCGCTCTCTATTTCGCACGATATACGTGCATTCAGCGGTCGGTCTTCAATGTAGGGTTACTATCTGTCCGGTTTTAGCCATATATCTCCGAATGAAGTTGTGTCCCGTGCAATATTTACGGCTTATCCATAGGCTTTTATAGACTCGGCACTAGTCTACGAATCGGATAATTCGCGGAGTCGATCCTGCCATGTACCAATCTGCTTTTGTTTATTGAATTTCATACTTAAACTTCTCTGACTGTCTTACGAAGAAGTAAAATATTGTGAAGTAACCTGCATACACCTGCGAAGAAGTTTCAAAGATGTATGGAGCCAACCAATCCAGGCCCACGTAGTTGACTAAGGTCCTAATCGCTCTGACATAGTTTGGGTAGGCACTTGCCTTGGTGAGATATATGGTGATGATTATAGCTTTTTTGGTTTACGACTACATATATTATATCATCGTGATGATGGACCATGTTGCTGCTATTTGTACGCGTGATTTAACTATAAAAGAATTATATTCGACCTTTTTGCTACAATCACTCCGGTTTTTCTATTTTAGAGGATGGCAACCTTGTTTGGGTAGTAGGATAATCTCGGCAATGTTTTGAAGTGTGCAATAATGTACTGATTGAGCCTCGAACACATCTATGATCGGTCCACTCTGCGAACCTGAAAATCAATCAAAGCGTATACACCACAATGGACTTCGCTGTTCTCACCTCCTCCTCTGACGAGGCGAATGCTTAGAACTGCCGGACCAAAGGCATTAGGCAGTGTTTAGTTATTAGGCTGGCTCCCTGCTAGAGTCCAGCATAATCACCCGCCGTAGACCGGCTACGGGTAGTATTCGCTGAGCAGTTGTCCGCTCACCAAGAGGTGGACGGCTTCAATAACGCACGCTTTATGAGGACTGTCTCTTCTTTGGGAAAAAAAAAACTTATTGAAATCAAGAATAGTTAGAGTGTTGTGCTTCTGTGTATATTTTTTTTTTAGTGGGGAAAATGCTCCTTATGCACCTTGTCACCGTGCTGGCTAGGCGCGGCCGTGTGTGGGGCTCTCCGGTAGAGTGCCGGCCTACCCACTAAAAACCCCCCAGGTTCTCTGGGCCCATGCAGGGCACATGGCGGGGTGCGCTTTCGCGATTCGACCACTATGTGTCCCGGGGCCAGCTCGACCAGATTGGTTAAGCCACCGCCAAAGGAGGGACTGTCCGAGAACCCCTGGAGAGTCCCCCAGACAGAGAGACTACACCGTGGCGTGCGCGCTTAGCCAGGCGCGCACGCAGCCTCCCGGTAAATTCAGGCAAATCCTAACTAATATTATAAATATAATAGTAAGTTTGTCTGTCTGTCGTGATTTCACACGAAAACTACTTAACCAAATTTAAATGAAATTTGATGCGCAGATAGTATAGACTCTGAGAAAGGACATATGCAAATTTTTTATGCTTTAAACGGGTTGTACGGAAATGCAATAAGGGATGAAAATGAAAATGTGAACAACGTTATTTTTATGCTAGATGTTTGAATAAAAAATTATATGAATGAAGATGATTGAAATATAAAAAATATGTCAGTTTCCAAAAGTTTAACCCTAAACGGGGTGAAAATAAGAATTGAAAGCTATTGTTTGAATAAACTCAAAACTACTGAATCGAAATACAGAAGGACATAGGAATATTTTTACAATTCAAAAATAATGCTGCTAAAACAGCTGACAGATTTTTTTCGTAATTTGGTATATCTTTATATATCAAGGATATAGATAGATTTCAAAGAGGAATGATATATATAACATATCCTTCCTCTTTGAAATCCGCGGGTTAAGCCGCGTGCGAAAAGCTAATAGTATATGAATATATAATAGGCGTATATGTCTGTATAGGATATATCGGGTGATTCCCGCAGGAGGTTAATTACATATTCTTAATTCCTCATACTAATGAAAGTATTAACGTAAGTTGAGGATACTAGGAGAGTATGTTTGGATCGTAGCAAGTGGACAACGGTGATCTTTACCTACTCCCACGGGAAAGAAACGTAACTATATGTATGTGTGTATGTACTAATGAAGACTACAAAGACACTGGCATCTTTGTCAACTGTAATTTAGTCTTACATTTATTTCTGAATGAAGATATGAACTAAAGATTGTTTAAGTTCTTGGGTTAAACTTCAAAATAAAAATAAGCTTTGAACATTATAATAATAAAGTCGAAATTACTTTAATCACGAGAATAGACATGTATTGTTTATAATGATTTTCTGTGATCGAGAGAACGATATAACACCCAAAAACATACGTTACAACAACACATTTATTTTGGTATATATATATATATAATATATATATATATATATATATATATATATATATATATATATATATATATATTATATAGTCATAATGATTACATATGTTATTCTATATAATTACTAAATTGTCTAGACAATTATCATTTCATTTGGATATTATTCAGATCTAAGATATTGTAAAAAATA
Source organism: Scirpophaga incertulas (assembly GCA_036419045.1). Taxonomy (NCBI): domain Eukaryota; kingdom Metazoa; phylum Arthropoda; class Insecta; order Lepidoptera; family Crambidae; genus Scirpophaga; species Scirpophaga incertulas. Next base: position 27,524,975 of record CM071633.1, on the reverse strand, counting down.
TTTTGTCAATTTAATTAACTTGGTGTCGATTATTACTATCTAATTGAATGGATATTATTTAAAATGTTTGGATGTCAATAATTGAATAATGTTATACATAATGGTTGGTATACATCATAGAAATGATATTGTATACAAACAAGAGGTAGATATCGCAATGGGGCGTCAAAATTAAGCCGTTTAAATTCGACCAATTAGTGTAATTTCATTTAGTTGCATAAAGAAGCTGCGCGACTTCGTCTGCACAGATGATAGATTTTTCCTACTTACTTGACACTTAACGTCATATTTTGGACAATTCACATAATAACTTTATAAAATGTAGCCTATGTATTATTATGAAGTATATATATTATGTATATATATAAGCTATATTATTGTAAAGTTTCATTAAAGTCAACTTAATAGTAAAAGAGTAACAAACAGCTATCCATACCGACTAACTTTCACGTTTTTAATATTTGTCGAGATTACATTAATTGCCTAAAATATGTCCATAAGTAACAAGTAAGAAGGGCAAAATAGGACCATAAGTAACAAGTAAGAAGGACAAATATGACCATAAGTAACAAGTAAGAAGGACAAATATGACCATAAGTAACAAGTAAGAAGGACAAATATGACCATAAGTAACAAGTAAATAGGACAAAATATGACCATAAGTAACAAGTAAGTAGGACAAAATATGACCATAAGTAACAAGTAAGAAGGACAAATATGACCATAAGTAACAAGTAAGAAGGACAAATATGACCATAAGTAACAAGTAAGAAGGACAAATATGACCATAAGTAATAAGTAAATAGGACAAAATATGATCATAAGTAACAAGTAAGTAGGACAAAATCTACCATCTGTACAGACGAAGCCACAGGCTCCAGCTAGTATTATATAAAACATTTCATCTCGCAGGTCTGATGAAAAAAAATTCAGTTGTGAAATAAACACCTTTGCACATTTTGTTTTTAATGTTGTGTATTGTTATTTAAAACTAAACGTGCAGAAAAGAATATTTAAATTGTTGTAATACATAAATTAGGATACTCATAAATAGTACAATTAAAGCCATTACTTTAATCGTACATTACTTTAATTGTATATTATCAAACATGGCTGTGATTACTGTTCCCTTGATATATAAAACTCTTTATTGTATACATAAAATACCCAAAAAAAAAAAACAAATGTACAAAAGGCGGCCTTATTGCTAAACAGCAATCTCTTCCAGGCAACCTAGGACCAGGGAAGTATTAAAAGGAGATTTAAATATAGGATGGGTACAGTAATTGGACAGGACAATAGGCTATAACTAGTTTAAGTTAAGAAATCTTTGACAGGAAGTGAACACGGACATGATTCCTAAAGGACTCCAGAGTTCGCGCTCTCCTAATATCCTCCGGGAGAGAGTTCCACAGCCGGACAGCCGCACAGCCGGAAGCCGAAAAAGAATATGAAAAAAAGTCGTTACTTCGGTCGGTATATGTTCATCATACCTACTCATAGTTTTATCAATATATTTATTTAATATATTTATGTATCTATTATCTTGTATGTTAATTCGGGGTGTCAGTGAGACAGCTGTAATAGACAGATAACAGAGCAAGGGCACTCTACAATAACAGAGTTACCGCAACACGTAGAAACCCCTGTCAGCGAATTGGCTAGTGCAAAGCCTTGTTGACACTCAACTGGAAATCTTAATTGAAAATCAACTTTATTAAGCAATATTTTCATTTGGTTTATTGGTTATTATCCTTACTAATAATATACGGCTTACTAGTTTAATAAAACTTTACAATAATGCAGCTTATACATCGATACGGCGATAGGCTGAGATGATGATACATCAGAATAAAACATAGACTATAACTTATAAAGATACGAGTACTAGCCAACCCGACAGACTTCGTCCTGTCAAAAAGATTTGTAAAGTGGCAGTTTTTTGTTCCTACTCATTTTATAGATAATTAAATGTAAAAAGTAGTTATAGTGACGTAATTACAATAGTTAGACATATAGTCTCGCAAATTTTTTTGTAGATATTGATATATTCTACAATATTGTTAAACATTTTTTTTCCTATCATTAATTCTCTTCGCGGCATATGCGATGAAAGACATTTTATGACTGTTTTTTTTACAGATTCGGTTGGTTTTAATAAGAATTTATAAAGATTTCTTTAGTAATCTAGTACTAAATATAGCCTATGTTACTCAGTGATAATGTAGCTGTCTAATGAAAAAAGAATTATTAAAATCGGACCAGTACTTTTTGAGTTTATTCGTTACATACAAAAATATATAATATCTCTTATAATATTCGTGTAGACTAGCTTAGCTACGTCTGCACACGATTCCTAATTACTTGACAGATTTTCCTAATTACTTGACACTTATCGTCACATTTTTGACAATACACATAATTACTTTAACAACCTAATAAACTTCATAGACATATATTATTATTATTGTAGCTTAAGTCACGTGTCTTTATAAGACACGGTCGTTTATAAGGCGTACACGGGGATACAGATCCAACGCGTAGAGGTCATTTAAGCAAAATTTAATGAAAGTGTGCGTGGAGTGTACCAACTGGGTCGAATCTCTATCTACATCATGAAAAATGCAGCTAAAGACTACACCCAGTTAGATGCACAGAAACTATTGTCATTAGTGGTCAAATCGTTTGTGGCCTATTGCATTTCGATTTAGGTGGTAATGAAAACCGGGCTATGGAAGAGACTCCGGTCACCTGCCTTCTCAAAGCCTCTTATTGATTTTAAATATGGCAGGTGGTGACTCGCCGCTCACTAAATGGGCCTCCCAAAAAAGCAGACCAATATTGGTGCGAAGAGAGCAACATTGGTGTGAACGGCTAAGGGTGCAGAGAGGTGTGTCTGCGACAGCGATCGAGACGCCGTCGGCGTTATGACATTATTACACTTCCACCCTTCGAGCATCTGCTCTTGCGTCTCCACTCTGCCCGGCTGGTTAAGGCAAGACAGAGGCGGGTGGCATATGCCCCCCTGAAGCACATCGGTACCCTCGGTGACGCAACTCACCGACAGCTCGCCACAAGCTGCCCTGAGGGAGACTGACTGCACTGATGGGACATTTATGGCAGTTAAGGGGCATTAAATGCCCCACCAGCGGGCGATGGGATCGTCACTTCCCTACGCACTTATTATTATTATTATTCATTCATTCCGTCAGATTAACCAACTTCTATATTACTATTGTAAAACATATTGCATTTAAAATTATGTAACTGGTTAGTTTAATATTTATTAAGTTTATTATTATGTGTGTATTAACTGTATAATGTATGGATTCTCGGTTGTTAAATGATTAAAAATCTTAATGCGAGATCAGCCAGAAATGTATAAAACATTTTCCTGCAATGGTTTTACTATAGACGAAGCATGTCCAAATTGTACGACATTTAAAAACTGACTAGTTTTACATAATTGAAACATATCATAATCATAAAGTACGGGACGGAAAGAGATAGCGCTAACCAAACTGAATCGGAGCGATGATGTCTTTTTGCATCTAACTGAAACTACACCAATTGCCCTAATTTGAACATCACAGCTTCGACGAGTCTTATCTGTATTTAACAAGGAGCACGAAACGTGCCCAGGATACCTCTAGCCAACCAAGTGCAGATATTATGTTAGACTCTACATCAGACTGATGTGACCTACAAACTCAGCCTTAAGTCTTGGTTCTATCGACTTTATGACTGGAAATGAGAGCGAAAGGCATGTAAAGTACTAGCTTTCTGCCCGCGGCTTCGCCTGCGTGGATTTCGGGATTGGGTCTATAGAGGCAAAAACTATGACCCTTAAGGTCATAGTTTTTGCCCACGGTTACATATGCACGGAAGTAGGTTTATGGCGCGAAAGTTTTATCACGCTTCCCGTGGGACTATCCGTTTTTCCGAGATAAAAATACCGCAAAACCTTGCTCAAGAATCACTCTATCTATTGATGAAAACCGCATGAAAATCTGTGCAGTAGTTTTTGAGCGAAGCCTTTATTGCGCATCCCGTGGGATCTGTCGATTTTTCCGGGATAAAAAGTAGCCTATGTTACTCGGGGATAATGTAGCTTTCCAAAAGTGAAAGAATTTTTGAAATCGGTCCAGTAGTTTCGGAGCCTATTCATTACAAACAAACAAACATACAAATCTTTCCACTTATAATATTAGTATAGATATTACAACATGTTTCGTACTCTGCATATTTTTTTATTTTTTTTATAGCCTACTTCTACTGTCCTCTAACATATAGGTCAGAGTCTTTAGTATTTCTACACTTCCATGCCAGTTCTCACTTTTATAATTTTCTGTCATGCTACATACTTTTCTTTCTTACATTCCAGTTCTCTTTGTCATTCCTCTGTTCTATGCTTTAATATTTCTACTCTTTCATGCCAATTTTCACTTTTATGCTTTCATACTCTTACTCGGCATATTCGTTTAAGTTATTTTTGTCTTTTTTTTAATGTACTACAGATTTGTATTACGGCCCATTTTCCAAGTTCCCTGTGTGATTGTTAATATAGTTTTAAGTTTATATTCTTGTTCTGTGCTATTTCTCGTGCCTGATGTCACTGTTATATCAAGCAGATAGCCAGTGCAGCAGACTATGCTTGCTGCATATACTTTACGCAGTTTTGGTATCATGCAGCGGTATAAGTATTGTTTTGTTTTGTTATTGTTATTGGTATCGTAGTGTGGTCCAAAACAAACGGACTTCTTTCTTTCTTTTAAGAATATTCATGGTATTCACCCGAAATCCACAGATACATATTCATTCATAGTTCACACACTAAAACGTGTTTGCCGTTCAATTTGATAAGCAACAGAACATAAGGAGGACGTCCCTCGAATCCATTCTGGCCCTTAATACAAGGGTATAAGGATCTGACTTCCCCAAGTATCGGGTTTCAAGTGTTCGACACAAGCTACGTCGAACAACCACCGTCGCCGTCGGCGTAATTTTTGTTACTTTGATCCAATTAACGAGAATACTTATATGTGCTCTAAATTTATTATAATGAATTGGCTACAAGCAAAACTTATCGCCTCATGGCGATAATTTCGTTTCTTGGTCAACGAAGAAACGAAACAATAGTTTTCCGCCCGCGACTTCTGCGTTATATCGGGTTTATAGAAAATATATATTTAGCCTTGGCCCTACCACTTGTATTTTCGATAAATATACCTATATATGTATATGTCTGTCCCTCAAACTCAAACTATCTACAAGTATATGTTAACAATTTTTATCAAAATCGGTACTGTAGTTTCGGAGGTTCGAACCTATACAAACAAACAGACAATCAATTTTTTATAATATTCTCTTTATAATATTACTACATATGTTATATGATATACATAATAGAATGCGCTTTTATCTATCTTTAAAAATGAAGTCAATATGATGAATCAGGTTTTTCGACTTAGAAATATATATATGTTAGAACTTAGAGAAATAAGCTCGGTTGCAAATAATAGTGGTTCCCTATGTAACTTACATTTTAACATGACCAATTTACAACATCGAAATAAATTTATACATACTAGGGGTAGAATAGAGATTTCAAAACATTTCGCTTATATTTCATACTAACATTTTCTTTGTTTATTTATTAAAAACCAAGAGAGCAAACTTTATAAATTCCACACAAGTCAATAGACAATAAACTAGGCTATAACACAGTTTTGAAGGCAAGAAAATTAGTTACCGCTATAAGTTATAAGTTATGATCAATAATGTACTAAATAATGACGATAAAACAGCACATTCTTTTTTTATATTTTTGACTTTAAAATAACTTAATTCTGAGTTTCAATTGCAACCAAAACTTGCACTTAAAAGTTAAAAAGTAATGCAAACAAAATTTATTTAATTTCGATTAAATTTCAAAAAGTTACACTAAAAGGTAATCTCATTATTAAATACCTCCTTGGTCATATGTTTGTGTGACACAATAACATTAGAATTATTTAAATACACTTAATTTACAAAAAAAGCAAGCATAGTATAAGTGCTACATAAGTACGTTGTACGGAAAACAAAAAGAAAGTCAAGTTAATTGAAAGGTTGGTTGCGTAATTACTGATTCTAATTTTAAAAATAACATTTTTAATCTATCCATTATCGCGGGAAACGTTGCCAAGATTTCTTATTTTGTCAGATCTGTGAATTGAGTATGTCTATCTGAAATTAACAAAGTAAAATGGAGCCACCATGCTTTTTGAAGGAAAGTTAATGTACATGAAATTGCAAATATAAAACAGTGTTTATTTGCTCAAATGACAAAAAAAACAAAATGACAAGTTCGCAAAATATTGCTTTTTATTGACAATGATTGCGCCATCTAAGTACATAAGTATGAAAAAATATTGCAATCTTATTTGGATTTCCACTTTTAAAAACATCTCAAACAAAACGCAAGACGCGTTTGTTGATATCAGTTAATTTTCGTCCACCGAAAATAGATCAACCTAGCCCTCAATATGACACAATTCAGCGAAGAATAACCGGTAGAACAGAAAAATACGTCGGCGACACATCGTTCCTACCAGTTCGCCCTACAACTTTTCGCGCGTTGGTCGGCACCTACGCGCGGTCCCGTCTCGGAGAAATTAAAAGTAAACAAGCCGCTAATATTGTTAGAAAACAAAAACAAAAGAAGGTGAAGTGAAAAAAGTATTCAATCAGTGCGTTTGTGACAATGGTGAGTGAACGGTTGATATACGCCAGTGGATTTTGGCGCCAACCACGATTGACAGCTCGCTTGACGGATGGCTTTCCCGCGCTTTTGATTCAGGTGCGTTCAAGTAGGGATGAGTGACACGTGAAAGATATGGTCATTCGATTCACTTTTATGTCGGTCGGCATATTGACTCGAAAACTTATAGCGTATCGATCACTTTTGATTGTAGAATCATTACAGCAATAAAACTTTAAATTTAGTATAATAATTGATTTTGAGGCAGGAATTTTGATTGATGTTTTTAATTGTAAACGAGCGATGAATTGAGTGACACAATTGGAAGCTATTTAAAATGAGCCGCAGAGGAGATCTTAATGAAAAAGGTATATTTTAAAACACCACATTGACCCAGTTTAATGACATGGGGAATAAAGTGTTCCCTCGGAATAAACATCAAAGAGTTGCGTTCAAATAATTTGTTATTTTAGAACAAGCGGGTACATAAATCCGCATTGATAGGCGAACGCGCGGTATGCTAATTTTCAATACAGCCGGGTTCTGGGCACGAGTGCTTCTATTTATGTTATTACAATTGTCTTTTCACGGATCTGTAATGTTCGAATAATGTTAACCCAAATATTTCGTAATTATACTTCGCGAATAAAGAGAATTTATTATGTTGGTAAAACACTAATTTGTTATGTTGGTACATAATTTTATTTATCAATGACACGTAACAGGTTACAGATAAAAAATACAACACGCGTTTTACACACATAATTTATGTAACTTACAAGATACAATAAACGTATAAAATTGAAAAAATGTGGCACAACACATTCCAGGACTGTGTTGGGGAATCGGGAAACAGATGTGAATAGTAAAAACGAAATAATACTTTATTAACATATTTATAAATTTATATAGTATTATTTTAATTTTTGTTGCTGTGTATTGCAAAATATAATACTTATTTTTTCTCTATTCATACGTCGTAGTCTAAATCGTGAAAATTTCTACTATATGTCGACAAACATTCGATTATTTCATACTATGATTTTGACGCATTAAAATGTATGAACACATTTTATAATTAACTAGTTCGGACCAGGAACTGCTGTTTCGGTATTGCAAGTTTTATATCATGAAACTAATTAAATTCCTGTGGAATTAAAAAAAAATACAGGCGTGTGAATTTGTGTTTCTTTTAAGATTGCTTTTAACAGTTTCTTATGACCAGTGTCTGGGTCAGATATTTGCAATTGTTTGAGTTAAGGAAGCCTCTTTCCAACGCACAAGATTTATCTGAACCGATAGGGTTGTCTCATACGGAGGCAATAGAAATTGAACAGCTTTATTAAAAATTACAATATGGAAATTAATACTAGAATAAATGAGGTAAAGGGACTTTCTGATTCTAGTGGTCTGCCATTATCACAATATTGAATTATCATCCGATTTATATGTGCATGTGTAACTTGACAAGATATATAAAGAGAAGATGGTTCAATAAGACTTCCAAAATTTTTCCTAATAATTTATATATATATATAATATATATATATATATATATATATATATATATATATATATTATATATATATATATATATATATATATATATATATATATACATAGCAGTTGTATTATGTTTTATGTAAAAAACAAGCCGATTTCTCTGGCTTCACAAGGGTATATAAATAAAATCAATCTTTACGGCCGTGTAACGTGTAACAGATAAAATATAATAATGATCAAGAGTAATTTTACGTTCAAAGCTTTTGCTCACTCACTTCTTATGCAGGGTTTTTTATTTGATACTACTTGGTGCCCGCGACTTTGTCTACTTAGGATACTTATCCTACTACTATTTCCTACTACTATTATAAAGGCGAAAGTTTGTAAGTATGGATGTATGGATGTTTGTTACTCTTTCACGTAAAAACTACTGAATGGATTTGAATGAAACTTTACCACAATATAGCTTATACATCAGAATAACACATAGGCTACAATTTTTGAGGTTTCTAATGTGAGGTCGTAAAAAAAACACATTTTTTGCGCTTACATTGCAAACGCTGACTGAATCCTACAAGATAGATCAAAACAATTTACTACAGTATTGTACAACTTAAAAAGGTCTACAAAAAAGTCCGTGATGGTATATGTTTATCTTAGGAATAACCCACAAAAGGAAAAAGATCGTAAATGTAGTTTATAGGAGCATACAGCAGTAGCTACCTATAGGCCTATGATTAGGGTTCTGCAGTGCTTAGTTACCGTATTTCTTACTTATTACTAGACTAGACGGGACGAACCTGAAGTCCACGCGAACGAAGTCGCGGGCAAAAGCTAGTATTACAATATTTGATCAATTCACACACAATTCACTTTATAAATTGTAGCCTATATATTATTTTGATGTATAATGTATATTACTGTAGGGTTTCATTAAAATCAATTCCATACATCCATACTTACATACTTTTGCGTTTATAATATAAGTTGGGATTGTGATCCAATAGGTTAGTTTGTTTGATAATTTTAACATCTAATGTGTGGGAATACATACCATTGTTGTAAACCAGGAGACCTATTTTTGAATTACGAATGCGACTTCGAAATCACCGCTGACTAAATAGTCAGCGGTGACTTTGAGGTCACGGATTCCTAAACATCCAATTTTTAAAAGTCGATCGGAGAGCTGTAAATGTAAGAGTTCGGTTCCACGCAAATGTAGCCGCCGCCGTTATTGCCGGCTTAACTATTATGGTTATTATATATATATATATATTGGTATATATATATATATATATGTGTGTGTGTAAATGTAGTCGCTTGTACCGGCTTAAACATTGCGGTTACTATTAAGACTAAGTATGGAAACGGCTTTTTATTGTTTTGTTAAATAAAAATCCGCAATTGCGGAATTGGATAGCCGGATGTTTATTATTTACCCAATTTAGTTTTTGACAAAGATGGAACTGTCTTCTTTATTATTCCATAAATAAAAATCCCGGAATTCCGCTACTGTAGAACATTTTGGTAATGCAAAACTAGTCGGTAATATGAGCTTATAATATCCTATTTAAAAATGGTGCGTAAATATTACCTCGGTTACTACAGTTTTAATCACTATCTATCACTATGGGTTGGTCATTGAAATCTGACTGATTTCTTAATGTCTGTGCTGAACATGATTGTGTTGTGTCAGATTCCAGTGACTGTTCTAAATCTAAGCCGCTTGCTTCTGTTTCATTTAAACAATTGTAATATATTATAATACGTATGCATAGTATAAATGAACCCGGAGTCTCGGTCTTTTGAAAATAAATACCACGTGCTAATTTAGTAATTTTCAAACAATATCACTACGTTAAATTTGCAGTCCCGTATTTTCCCGGGATTTTTATTTATCAAAATGTATTTTAAAAAGCCGCGTTCATAATTTGTGAGCCAAAACTTAACTTTAGGTAAATATGCATCCGATTATCCGATCTCTATTCATAAGAGAAGATAACAAAAATATAGGTAAAGATTTTCTTTCCTGTTCTTCTCTAAAATAAAGAAATTGAGAAATTTCCTAACAAAAGTAGAGTCTTATTCCTGTTCTTTTTGTTGTTTGTATACACTTAAGGTAGTGGTTACTTGTTTTTGTAAAAAGAGTGTGTATAAGCCTATAGTTATAAAACGCGAAAAATGGTATACAGATAATGTAGAGACTAAAAAAGAACATATAATAGGTATTAAGAACATAGGATAATAAGAACATCCTTTTAAACACCAACAAGCATATAAGGGGTTGAATTAGGCGATGAAATTTTTATGAAAATTTGTAACTTTTAAAGTATACCAAAGATTGAAACTTATTTTTTAAGCAAATAATATTTACTAGCGACCAGCCTCGGCTTCGCACGGGTCCAATGCTTATGTGAATAAATATTATTAATTTTTTATGGTGGGTTATCCCTAAGAGATAGATATATACCATCGCGGACTTATTGTTGAACTTTTTAAGGTGGACAATACTGTAGTATATTATTTTGGTCCATCTCGTAAGGTTCAGCCAGCGTTTTTGCAATATAGGCGCAAAAAACGTACTTATTTACGACATCACATTAGAAACCTCTAAATTTATCAGTGTTTCTCTACTACGAGTATATTATGCATGTAATAAAGCTTCCTTAAGAATCACTTTATCTATTAAAAAACCCGCATCAAAATCCGTTGCGTAGTTTTAAAGATCTAAGCATACATAGGGACAGACAAACGGCGGATAGCGAGTTTGTTTTATACTATGTTAGTGATTTTATATTAATAAATCCATACTAATATTATAAATGCGAAAGTAACTCTGTCTGTCTGTCTGTCTGTTCCGCTTTCACGCCAAAACTACTGAACCGATTTAATTGAAATTTGGTACACAGATAGTCTAGAGCCTGAGAAAGGACATAGGCTACTTTTTCAGTCAAAAAAGTTTGTAAAGGGTTGTAAAAGGTTGAAAGAAGGAATGTTAGGTTGTATGGAAATATTGTTAAAACTACTGAACCGATTTAAATGAAATTTGGTATACAGATAGTCTAGAGGCTGAGACAGGACAGAGGCTGCTTTTAAAGCAGAAAAGGGCTGTAAAGGGTTGAAAAGGGTTGAAGGGTTGTTTTACGTTTGGTATATACGGGGTAACCACCCCGTATATACCAATCGTAAAACCCGAGGACCCAAGGAAGGAAATAAGATAATTTTACCGACGGAAAACATATCCTTCCTGTGGGAAATTCGAATATAACGCGGGCGAAGCCGCGGGCGGAAAGCTAGTCATATATATTCAAAATCAAAATCAAAATAATCTTTATTCAACATAGACCTTTACAGGCACTTATTGACGACAACAGACAAAACAAAAAAACAAAGCTTAAAAAAAAAACAAAAACCTTGTCCGTACGTACGAATAAGGAAAAAAAAGAAAAAATAAAAAAATGACTCGACACCTGTTCGGAAATTGGGAGAGCCTTCTCGAGAAGAACAGGCAAGAAACTCTGAAGGTCCATTTTTATCTCCTCTTTACAATGTTAATAATTATAATAATATAATATAAAAATACAATATAGTATAAGATACAATCATACCTAATACGATTACAGTCGTATGTATGTTTACATACACATATAAAAATAATACAATATTATAAATAATGTTGTTACCAAACATGGCTCTATGAATAGTGTCCCTATTCCCAAATACTGTGATCATTTAGATAGTCATTTACTTTATAATAACCTTTACTCATGACAATATAGGTACGTTATGCAAAGTCTGTGTTTTAGTTTTGATCTTTAAGCATAAATAAAACACATTACATATTTTCTTATTAAGTACTTGTGGCTGGGTTCTCTACGATATACCTAAATTTGGTAACTAGTTACTAAAGTAATATTTTCCTCTTCCTGTGAAAGTATAAAATGTTTTCGCAACTCAGCCAATAGGCTGTTGCGTTAACGTTAATTAGGTTAATGAGAGTTTACGACAAACTTCACAGAAGGTCAGATAGTGGTCTCATGGATTCCGATTCGACGTTCTTGTGCAGTTTATACATACGTTTAATATTGATTGGTTTACACGAATCGATATATATCCATACTAATATTATAAATGGGAAAGTGCGTCTGTCTGTTTGTCCGTCTTTCACGGCAAAACGGAGCGACGAATTGGCGTGATTTTTTACGTGGTGATAGTGGAAGGGATGGAGAGTAACATAGGCTACTCTCCATTCCTTCCTTTCACCTTTTATCCCGGAAAAATCGACAGATCCCACGGGATGCGCAATAAAGGCACACAACACTACTGCAAAGATTTTCATGCGGTTTTCATCAATAAATAGATTCTTGAGCAAGGTTTTGTGGTATTTTTATCTCGGAAAAACTGATAGTCGCGATGGAAGCGCGATGTAGCCGTGGGCAAAAGCTATGACCCTTAAACCCTCTATAAACTCAATCCCGGAATCCACACGGGCGAAGCCGCGTGCAGAAAGCTAGTAACAAATAAAGACTAAACAAACTTGCAAAACATAAACCAATAAAGTGTCCATAGAAAGTTATAACATTAGATTCTGGGCAAAATCAAGCACAAGACAATACATAAAGAAATCTCAACTTAATTACATTTTCATTAGTTTTGTATTTAAACACACTTTTATAAAGTGTGTTTAAGGGTGTCTGCATCTAGAAAATTCTTATTATGTGATTGGCGTGCACGACACCAAAACAAACAGTTTTGATATATTCGGTGTTAGTAATGGATACAGAAAAAAACATACATCGAGCTCTAAGTAAAATCTAACATGTTATGGATCTTTTTATGGGTTTTTTTTTCTTGTTCCCCGTGAGGAAAATGCATTAAGTTGCATACCCCGGCTGTGGCGAGCCGGCGGTTATGGTTGGCTCTACTCCCTAGAAGGGGGAGGCCTACCCACTAAAAACCTCAGGGATGGCCTTCCTCAGGCATGTAGGGAGCCCCCGGGAACACCAAGCCACTTCCGGGATCCCCAGCCTCCGCTCCCCCGCCGATACAGGGGAGCCCTCATCGCGGCAGGCTACAATACCACCCCCGATCTCCACCACCGATGACGCCCCCCGGCCACGGAAGGGGCGTGGTCCCTCTCGGGTCGCCGTATCCGCGCCGGTGACCCGCGGCGGCGCCGCAGCTATGCTACCAAGCCCGGCGCTGCCTCCTTCGAGCGGGATCAGCCATCTCCCGACCCCGCTCGGCGGCCTCCTTCTGCCGACCATAGCGCCTTAGTTTTGTGAGGCGCTATTTCTAAACCCAGCCGGTGGATCGCCCGCACGACACATGCCACCCCAAGCTCGGCAAGCTTGAGCACCGGCCCGAAGTCGGCCCCAGTCGTCACGACGAGAGTGTCCGAGTGACGAGAGGACCGCGTCGTATGTGAGGTCCCATAGCAGGGGTCCCAACACCGACCCCTGCGGAACGCCGCATTCGACCCTCCTCGATGTTTCCATCCCGTCCCGTCCCACGCCGATCGTCTTGTCGCGCAGATAGTCCCCGACCACGACCCGCAGGTAGGGAGGCAGCTCGTGGTATACGAGCCTAACGGCCTCCCAGGGGAGGGTACCGAAAGCATTGACGATGTCTAACGCCCCCCCCCCCCCCCCGATCGAACTGCGGACTCCGACAAGGAACGAACACGCCCCTGTCGGAATCCAGATTGGCAGTCCGATAAGTCAGGACCCGCGCGCGACAGGTGATCGCTGATACGAGCGGAGATGACCCTCTCGAAGAGTTTCCCCGCCTCGTTCAGCAAGCAGATCGGACGGAACGAAGACGGAACGTCGCCGGTCCTTCCCTCCTTCCTGAGGAGCACCAACCTGGCCGACTTCCAGTCGACGGGGAGCACGCCCTCGCGGAGACAGCTCGTGAAGAGCTGCCTCACCGTGCTCCCGAACGCCCTGAGTGCCAGCGCTAGCACCTTTCCCGGGACCCCATCCGGTCCCGGGGCATGGTCCGACAACCCTTAACTCACAAATAGTATTGAAATAGAATAGAGACTGCTTCTATATGTGTGCTCTATCGCATATACGTTGTGTTGTATTCCGAAAATTTATTTGATAAACACCACATTCTATCATTGCATTGTCCGCCATCAATGGAGTGTTCCTCACATGTTGGAACATAGTGCGGCTTCAGAGGAATTCCCTCTCGCCCATGCTCTGATTTTAGAATAAGCTCCTGGATGAGGTTTTCCCCAAGAAGTATGGTATAGAGTTCTGCAAGAATGGAATAAATAGGTTTTGAAGGGTTAGAAACGCACATGTGGTAATCCTAGTGTTGAAGGTTGTATTAGGTAGGCCGTTAATGTTAAAATAAAATAACAGAGTCTTTACCAAGGATCAAAAGTGGGTAGCTATGAGTGCCTCTCCACTCCTAAGGGAAAAAAGGATCAAAAGCGTTCTAAAGTTATTTGACCTTTATGTAATAAAATAGTAATTGTCAAAATCAAAATCGTAATTCGTAATGATGAAATAAATTAAATCTATACTAATATTATAAAGAAGTAAAGTTTGTGTGTTTGTAAATTGTAAAGGGTAATCTCGGGGTCTACTGAACCGATTTTAAAATTTTTTTCACCAATAGAAAGACACAATATTGCTGAGTGTCATAGGTTATATTAAAATCCGAAAAATAAAAAGGCTTTTACGTGGTAGTCCGTTTTGCAAAGTAAATGGGTGAAAAAACGGGTAGCGTACGGAGCGCGATGGATTCGGGTTTAATTCGGTTCGCGTTCGTGCTCGCTTCGGGGATATTAGTATTATGCCCAACGAAGTGGGCACGGGTTAGCTAGTTTAATATAAATAGGACAGTTGTGCATGAAATTTCCAGGAGCACCGCTAGTCTCATTTATGCTAACCCCCACAAATTTAATTTAATCGAGTTCCTAATTAAAAACAAACACTCTTGTGAATCGATTATATTTAATTATGAGGCGAAATTATCATAATGACTGCGATACTGCTTACGGAAACCGCTGACGTCGCCCGCCCAAAGTCTCGCCTAAGTTTTTCAGGCACTTACCGCAAATGGCAATTTTACGCACTGCATGCGGCGTCCTTTGTGTTTTTGTACTAATTATGTATATGATGCGGACTAGATCATATGCACATAGAAATCAACTAGCTAAGGAACTCGTAATCGTATCATGGCCTAGTTTCAGAAGTCTATTTATTTTGTCTTGTTGTTATTTCATTCAGACAATGAACTTGTGAAATTAAGTTACGGACTTAATTACTGTACCTATTGATATAGAATACTGAAATGCTGATATTAATATTGAAAATATATATAAATTAAAAATCAGCCTAAATACATAGATAGTTGCGTATAGAGTAACAATTCATTTATAAATTAATTATAACAATAAAAATTGGTTGTCTGTAGAACTCCGTCTACTGCCGATATTTGAACGTGACAACGTCTATTACATGGTAATTTTTTCTGGGTGCAATGAAATTATTTAAAACTAGCTTTCTGCCCGCGGCTTCGCCTGCGTGGATTTCGGGATTGGGTCTATAGGCCCACGGCTACATATGCGCGGAAGTCGGTTTATGGCGCGAAGGTTTTATCGCGCTTCCCGTGGGACTATCCGTTTTTCCGAGATAAAAAATACCGCAGAACCTTGCTCAACAATCACTCTATCTATTGATGAAAACCGCATGAAAATCTGTGCAGTAGTTTTTGAGCGAAGCCTTTATTGCGCATCCCGTGGGACCTGTCGATTTTTCCGGGATAAAAAGTAGCCTATGTTACTCGGGGATAATGTAGCTTTCCAAAGGTGAAAGAATTTTTGAAATCGGTCCAGTAGTTTCGGAGCCTATTCATTACAAACAAACAAACAAACAAATCTTTCCTCTTTATAATATTAGTATAGATAAAGTAATGTATAACATTTATATTTTTATTACGTTGCCGTGTGGCGTCAGATCGGCCGTTACGCCGTTTCCGAGTATGCCTTCGGTCGCTCTAGGGGTGGGGTAAAGTAGGCGTGGACTCCGTGTGGCGTCAGATTCGGCCGTTACGGTGTTTTCGAGAATGACTCCACGCCGTACCAATTTAATAGACGTTGTCACGTCAAAAATAAATTACTAGGTTCAAATAAATGTACCTAAAAATGAAATTATTTAAAATAAAGTAATGTATAACATTTATATTTTTATTTAATAGTTTGTTTAAATTTTCTGCTTCTGAAGTTATACATAAATTAATTATTATGAGTAATGTGCGTGGCTCCGTGTGGCGTCAGATTCGGCCGTTACGGTGTTTTCGAGAATGACTCCACGCCGTACCAATTTAATAGACGTTGTCACGTCAAAAATAAATTACTAGGTTCAAATAAATGTACCTAAAAATGAAATTATTTAAAATAAAGTAATGTATAACATTTATATTTTTATTTAATAGTTTGTTTAAATTTTCTGCTTCTGAAGTTATACATAAATTAATTATTATGAGTAATGTGCGTGGCTCCGTGTGGCGTCAGATTCGGCCGTTACGGTGTTTTCGAGAATGACTCCACGCCGTACCAATTTAATAGACGTTGTCACGTCAATATAAAATAAACTCCGTTAATATTGATACAATGTCAAGTGTCAAAGAGTTATAAATAACTAGCTAGGGCCCGCGACTTCGTGTGCGCATAACACTTTACCTTATATTTTGGACTTTATAAATTTCACCTATGTGTTATTCTGACATATCAGCCTTATTATTATAAAGTTTCATTAAAATTAATTATGTAAATTTAATTTGAAAGAGTAGCAAACAGCATATGGTGTATATAAATATACTTTAGCTGGCTGTTTAAAATAATATAATTATAGAGAAAACACTAACGAAGCAAGTGTTCTTAAATTTCATCCTTAACTCAACTGCGAAACGTTTAAAGTTGTGCAGCTAAAGCCATTAGCGAATCAGCGCTCCTGTAGGCTAAACCATTTTGTCTTCGCGTTTGTTTTTTTTTCTTTTAGTAGGTCGAATAAAGCTGGAAGCTTTGAACTGTGCATTAAAGTTGATGGTTTCCAACTGCACTAATTGAGGGTTGATCTCGGGCAAACTGATTTGAGCAAAGTTTTACAATCAAATGCCAACTTTCAGAGTAAGGTTCGCAAAACTTAAAAGGTTTACAATATTTATTTGCCTAATGTTGTTTGGCATTTTCTAGCAGTCGTCCGAGTTCTGTCATTGATTTTTGAGATATATTGTTTTTATAAGTAATTAATTAACAATTTGGCTCAGTTGATTTCGCTAAAATACAACTTATTTAAATACATTTTTTTATGTTTGACGACCTCCATTGTCGAGTGGATAGTACACCGGTTTCAAGGTGTCGCCATCTCTGAGGTCCCGGGTTCGAATCCCGGTGGGGGCAGATGTTTGTGTGATGAATGCGAGCATTTGTGCCTCCGTCATGGTTGTTGATATATATTTCAATAAAAATTATTTATATATGTATGATATATGTATGTCTATCCGTTACCCTAGATCCCATAGCACAAGTCTTACAGAGCTTAGTTTGGGCTAGGCTAATTGGTGTAAGTGTAACAAATATTTATTTTATTCTTATTCTTTATTCTTTATGTTGGTTAGATCACGTTCTTTTATTTCTTTTTTTGTATATCCATTAGTTATATTGTCGTCCTTTTCTATTGTATTGTGTAAGTGTCTGTGTTATGGTCAATAAATGTTTTTCTTATTCTGTTGTACAAAATATTGTTGTATGCATAAATCAAACAATTAGGAAACATTACAATAATATTTGGTGGTGTATAACGACTATTGAAGGTTTTTCATTACAACAAATATTTTTTTTATACCCAAGTATCGGTTATATTATTATTTTGTATATAGTTTTTTTTTTGTAAAGATTGCAAATGCAATCTATATTATTAGTATATAGATTTTTTCATTTTCCGTTCAAATTTTATTTTTATTATAACTATTCTAATTTAGTATTTACTAGTTAATTCGGAACATCGCGTATAGGGTCAGTTAGTCTTCACAATTTAAGAAACCCATTTTGACAGCTGTCATGTTGACAGATTATCTGTCAAAAGTATGACATTATGTCAGATAAATTATGAGAATAACATCTGTCGAAACGGATGTTTCATTGTGAAGATTTTAGTATGGATTTTACATATAAATAATATACCATATCTCCGTGTGCTTGCTGAAAAACTAATGCTCCCGACTAAGCCATAAAAAGCACTTCAAGTACACCCGACTTTTTATAACAGCAGCTGAATTCACCCTGAAATAAAACACTCGATGCAGGCACTGGATGCAAACCGGAAGCCGTTTTTTCGGAAGAACATGAAAAACCGCTGAAAGCGGAAACGACGCTACACAGAGCGACCGCGGGCTTGTGGTCGGTTATATTGCGCTTGAAATATATTGCCGTTTATTTTCAATGGCCATGGACTAGCCGGTCGGAGTAAGTGGCGGTTTTATTAGCATTTGTATATTTATTGCCTGTATAGCAGTATTAAGAGAATTCTAAAGAAACAATATTATCAACTGCTACGATTTTTTAAATTGCTAATATTTCCAAAGAACATAATAATATCATACAAGCAGGCTACCCATCTGAGATTCGCAGGTTGAAAATGATTAAATTTTTATGCGGAATGCTATTATTACAATCGAAACTTTTAAATTGAATAATATCGTGTATAATCATTTAATATAAAAAGAAAATGCTATTTAGAACAAAAAATCAGGTCGGTAGGTAAAAATGTCTATTTTTACAAGCTTTTATTTACTTTCACCTGTCCCGTTGTCTGTCTGTAATGAAATCTTGCAACTTAAATTTGATCCACTTCCCGGTTTCCGATTGAGCTGAAATTTGGTATACACCTTTAGTTCGGATGACAATGCATGATTAACTGTGTGACGTCATTCTAAATGCAACATGGCGGCGTATCCTATATGGCGGACCAATTATTTTTAATGCACTCCTACAATATGGGTATCAAATAAAAGGGCTTGCCAAGAATAACTAGAAAAATAATGTGACGTCATTCTAAATCCAACATGGCGGCGTATCCAATATGGCGGACCAATTATTTTTAATGCACTCCTACAATATGGGTATCAAATAAAAGGGCTTGCCAAGAATAACTAGAAAAAAATAATGTGACGTCATTCTAAATCCAACATGGCGGCATATTCAATATGGCGGACCAATCATTTTTAATGCACTCCTACAATATGAGTATCAAATAAAAGGGCTTGCCAAGAATAACTAGAAAAAAATAATGTTACGTCACTCTTAATCCAATACGGCGGAACACCAAAAATGGCGGATAATTTTCTCTTATTCGTTCCTACAATATGGGTATCAAATGAAAGGGCTTGTTCTCAGCAAGCCTGTAGAGGTACTAAAAAGTTAAAAATAAAATTAAAGAAAAAAAAACCTTTTTAAAAACAAGCTTTTATTATTTGTTTATAAAATGAACTAAAAAGTTAAAAATAAATTATTAACACTAAAACTTTTCACCATACATAATTATTCAATCTCGTTCTCCCTGTTTATCATAGTCCCCATTTATAAATAAAAGCGTGTTACATTGTGATAGCTTGAGGAAAATGTTGTGTTGTATTAAATGTAACACGCTTTATTTATAAATGGGGACGGCCTCCATAGTCGAGTGGATAGTACACCGGTTTCAAGGTGTCGCCATCTCTGAGGTCCCGGGTTCGAGTCCCGGTGGGGGCAGATGTTTGTGTGATGAATGCGAACATTTGTACCTTAGTCATGGTTGTTGATATATATTTCAATAAAAAATTATTTATATATGTATAATATATGTATGTCTAACCGTTACCCTAGTTCCATAGCACAAGCCTTACAGAGCTTAGTTTGGGCTAGGCTAATTGGTGTAAGTGTAACAAATATTTATTATTATTATTATTTATATTATTATTATTTATAGGCTGATGTTCATACGTCCTCGTTTAGTGCGATTCAATTGTTGTTTATACAAAGTGTAAGTGTACAGGTAGTTGAAGGCTGTGTTTTTTATTATGAATAGCCCCTCTAGCATTAACGTGAAATAAGTTATTGTAAAAACTGTTTCAATGTATATTACCAAAGGATTACAACGTACAGACTACAAAAAACTAGAGGTTCGTTATGTATAATTTCTTATAACAAGATTCCACATAGAGTAACTGAATTGCCTTTTCATTAGTTCAAGGTACTATCGGGGACACTGGCGCCTTACCCGTCCTAGAGCGTTAGTCGCTTGCACACTGCCCGATGCTACGGCTACAAGCCACGCCTTCCGTTCATTCAACTATTGTGCTCGCGCGGAAACATGCAAGCGAGATAGCGATAAGCGAGCGATATTAAAAAAAATATCTCTATGGAAAGGGTATTACAAAAGAGATTTCAAAATCGTTTGTTTGAAATCGCTTTTGGTATAATGAATGGTCGTAGTAAATCGTAGTAAAATACGTAACCAATCAGGGATAGCTACGGATCGCGTAGTCGCGCCCGGTGCGAGCCGCTTGCACACGAATATTTCTAAAAAGTGGTAAGGCGCGAGAGACCCCGATAGTACATGTTAAAAAGACGCTAATGAGTAAGGGCTATTACAAAGTCAATGATTATGTGAATGATGCCAATGCTTGGTTTTGATTTGAAGACATTGCATTCCAAAGTGTAAATATTTGTTTTCCCGTATAAATTGTAAACACATATGTACATTGTATGATAACGACATAATTTATTGTAAATGTTGTTATCACTTTTGATAATGCTGATAAGTTTCTTGCGCCCATTCTTCTTATCAGCTAAAAAATACGTATTGAATGGGTGGTAGGGGAAAAGAATGTGGACGATTCAAAACTGCTTTCTATGAAGTCATATTTGAATAAAAGTTAATTTTGATTTGATTAGAAGTGTTGTCATGCGGTCAATAAGTTCTACGTAATATTCATATCGCGAAATGTGTGAGTATACTATTTATCTACACAGGGAGTGCCATTGATACTGTCACTGATCTTCGAATTAAATCGACGTTTAACTTTTACCAAATTATATTTCAACTAGCTTTCTGCCCGTGGCTTCGCCTGCGTGGATTTCGGGATTGGGTCTATAGAGGGTTAAGGGTCATAGCTTTTGCTCACGGCTACATATCCGCGGAGGTCTGTTTATGGCGCGAAGATTTTATCGGGCTTCCCGTGGGACTATCCGTTTTTCCGAGATAAAAAATACCGCAAAACCTTGCTCAAGAATCACTCTATCTATTGATGAAAACCGCATGAAAATCTGTACAGTAATTTTTGAGCGAAGCCTTTATTGCGCATCCCGTGGGATCTGTCGATTTTCCGGGATAAAAAGTTGCCTATTTTACTCGGGGATAATGTAGCTTTCCAAAGGTGAAAGAATTTTTGAAATCGGTCCAGTAGTTTCGGAGCCTATTCATTACAAACAAACAAACAAACAAATTTTTCCTTTTTATAATATTAGTATAGATGAAACAAATTACACAAAATGAAAATTTCCCAAAGACTGCCTCAATCTAGACATCACATTCATTCATAAAACTTCGGCGTCACCTGCTCCTTCCGCAAGGATCGGCTTGTCTAGTCTACCTTCTATTACTTCTAAGGCATTTTCGGTACCTTCAAGCATGATGGAAATTTTGTATTTCCATGTAGACCAGTTTTCTTTTCCGATAAGTTTACCAATATCGATTTTTGTTTTGTAATCCATCGTGAAATCTTACTACAAATTCAGTGCGGGTCCAATGACCTATTAAATATACTTATACGGTGGTAGAAGAGTAAACAGTAGAAATATGAACGAGTAAAGATTCACACAATTCTATTAAACGATATATATAATATTTTACACACTTGCGTAACACACAAATACAAAACACAATTACTTTATATAGTCCAATACAAGATAACAATTTCAACAAAAAAACCAACCTCGTACCTCGTATCTATAAAACTTCGATGTCTTAGGTTAATGGATATCATAGACCACAAAGAATCCATAACATTTAATTCGCTCATACAATTCACTCACAAATATCAAATCCCTACAACATAATAAATTATTTGTCATGTTAGAGGTTATAGTATGAAATTGCTGTTTTGTATGGAACCTTTAAATTATATGACTTATACCACACAAATTTTCCTTTCTTTACTTTCACGATTATAAAATTAGAAATAACGGATTGTATGAATAGGCCAAAATATCAAGTAGGTAGGAAAAAATCGACCGTCTGTGCAGACGAAGTCGCGGACACCAACTAGTATCACACAAAAAATATATCTACAACGTTAGTCGAAAATAAACTATAAAGCAATTCAAAAATAAACCATGTAAATAAGACGCAGACACAGGACAGAATTCTAAAATCATTACACATCTGAGCGTCGACGATTCGAGTCTACAGAGACTCGACGATTTAAAAAGGGACTTCTTTGAAATAAGCCATAATAATGGCTCGCTAACGCCGCTATAATCGTTACGGCCACGCTAAATGGCTGGAGCACTGTTTAAATACATACCGACGGATTTAATAGATTTTCGTCTGAAATGTGTAACAGTTTGCGCACGTAATTCGGCTTTCAGATGCGTTTTTAAGACGGCAGGATCTTAATAAAGGAAAAACACGAACATTTTTCGAACAGATAACTCTGCTTTTTACATCCATGCTGGAAATATTTTTTAAACTTAAGTAACGTTTGTTTTCGTGCGTGCCGTTCGTGTTTTACGGTCGAAGACATTAAACAGTTAGACAGCGGCAATGCCTTCGTGTTCTTCTTCTTCGTAACATTTAACTGAATGAAGCAATATATTTGTAAATGTATTTATATTATAGTATACAATAATATTTGCCTTGATGTTTTGGCGGAGTTGTATTCACCATAGTAAACTCAGTACTTTATTATAATCAGGATTAGATTAGATTAGATTTATTTGTCAGAACACGTATGTATAATTTTAATATTAAACGTAAGGTAAGGACATCGATACAAAGGATAATATCGTTTCCTACGTATATGTTATTATAATTATTGAATACAATGATTTTATTAATATAACATTAATTATGATTATTGACTACTAGCTGACCCGTGCCCACTTCGTTGGGCATAATATTAATAATCCTTTTGACGACCTCCATAGTCGAGTGGATAGTACACCGGTTTCAAGGTGTCGCCATCTCTGAGGTCCCGGGTTCGAATCCCGGTGGGGGCAGATGTTCGTGTGATGAATGCCAGCATTTGTACCTTAGTCATGGTTGTTGATATATATTTCAATAAAAATTATTTATATATGTATAATAGATGTATGTCTATCCGTTACCCTAGATCCCATAGCACAAGCCTTACAGAGCTTAGTTTGGGCTAGGCTAATTGGTGTAAGTGTAACAAATATTTAAAATATTAAATTTAAATATTTAAATCCTTTTTTAGTACAGAGTGTTATGTATTAATTTCTAACTGTAATATTAAATAACCTACTTTTTGTAATTTAAATATAAAAGTTAGACATATGCTGTTGTTGACTTTTTTGTAGGCATTTTCAAGCTCCACATCTTTTCTCTAGAACTCAAAACTATATCTTTCATAGTTAAAGCAGCGTTCGTAAGAAACGCTTTCTTTCGGCAGCTTTTTCTCCGATTCACTTGCAAAACGGACTACCCCGTAAAAGCCTTTTTATTTTTCGGCCTTCTTTATAATATTTGTATAGATTATTAATATAAAAACTTTAATCAACATTATAAAACTCAATTATCATTATACATACATGTCATTGTTGTTATCTGAATTTCAATAGCGTGTCTTTTTAGTTTTTTAAACTATAATTGATTATATATGTTACTGTAAAAGCTCGAATTACGGTAAATTCTAAGATTTTCCAGTAAAACCCAAGATTTACCAATTCTTTATGGTAAATATCCAAAAAGGTAAGCGATTCGATCTTTTGCCACCATTCACTTGGTAAATCTTAGGATTTACATTAAAGTAAAAAGAAGTGTGCCAGGGTCGTAGCAAGTGGAGAGAGGTGGTCTCTGCCTACCCCATTGGGAACAAGGCGTGACATATATGTATGTTACATTAAAGGCACGGTAAATGTTAAAAAAAAATCATGTCTAAATAGAAAATACTGATCAGTTATTAGTCAACGTAAGCGTTATGTTTGTTAGAAGATAACTTTACCTGTGTTATTTTTCACTACTTACGAAGTATTTTAAAGATTTTAAAATTATCTATTAGTTCCTTATTAACAAAATAATATTCAAAATGAAAATAATTTAAATATTAGTTAGGATTAGTTATTTAATTACTATCGTTTGATAACTTTATAATATGTATCTAACATTTGACTAATAGTTAATTGAAATAGATGATTAAGAATTACTTATTGCTTTATTCTAAAACCAACATCTACTGAATGTTAAAAGCCTGAAAAATCGATACATTTTTTTGAAATACTTACATTTACCGATTCATGTCGGTAAATCCTAAGACTTGCTCAGTAATCTTAAGATTTACCGTAGTTCGAGCTTTTACAGTAACATATATAACGTTCACAGTTTTTCTGTAGTATATTTAGCATCAGTTTTGCACCCGTGTGAATCCGGGGCGGTCGCTAGTATAGCATAAAGATAAGAGTGCATATAAATTTAGTGATATTTATTTATCCATAAACATATACATGTATATTATGATGACTATTATGGTTCGTAAGTTTCAAACGGGCGGAAAGAAAGGCAAGAAGAAAACATAAGTCAAACACGCTAAAATTTATCAATTTGTTTATAAATATATCAGTTTACACAAACATACGCGTTATCTATTAAGATTGATGTTTGCCAGCAATCGCATTATTGACTACAATAATTCATTGGAACTTTCCTACAGTCTCCCCCCTATAAAGGCTCAGCTTCCATTACAACTGAAACAGTTTCAACTTTCGTCCGATTCGGCCTATTTGGCAAATTTATTAGTTAATTTATGTATTTTTATATGAATGTTGGCGTTTTTTACAACTTTAAAATCCTTAGATATTGTTATTTCATTACAGATAATGTTTTAAGAATTAATTGTCCTTATACCAAAGAAAATTAAAAGTTATATCCGCAGTTTCTAGATTCAAGGTGTCGCCATTTCTGAGGTTACAATTTATAAAGATATAATAATAATAGCCTTTTATTTCACATCGAAGCTAGCTTCGTGGGATGTCCATTTTTGGACAAAGGCCTCCTCCATGTTCTTCCATTGTTGTCTATCCTGAGCGAGTCTTGTCCACGTGACTCCAGCTATGTCGGTTATATCGTCTGCCCACCGACGGCGCGTCGCCCGGGTGGCCGATTTCTGTCACGTGGATACCAAAATCAAAATCAAAATAATCTTTATTCAACATAGACCTTTACATGCACTTATTGACGTCAACAAAAAAAAAACAAAGCTTAAAAAAAACAAAAACCTTGTCCGTACGTACGAATAAGGAAAAAAAAGGAAAAAAAAATTGACTCGACACCTGTTCGGAAATTGGGAGAGCCTTCTCGAGAAGAACAGGCAAGAAACTCTGAAGGTCTATTTTTTATCTCCTCTTTTCAATGTTAATAATTATAATAATATAATATAAAATACAATATAGTATAAGATACAATCATATCTAATACGATTACAGTCGTATGTATGTTTACATACACATATAAAAATAATACAATATTATAAATAATGTTGTTACCAAACATGGCTCTATGAATAGTGTCCCTATTCCCAAATACTGTGATTATTTAGATAATCACTTACTTTATAATAACCTTTTCATCCCACCACCTCGGAAAGTGTAATTTTGCGCTTCGAAGTCTGGCTGGAAAATTCTATTTTATTCGCTTGAGCGGTAAAGTAGATTTGAATTTAGAACATCACATATAATGAGTACTCAATATAATTGTAAATTTAAAACGTCATTAAACCTATTTAATGTAACCTCTATGGTGCCAAATTTATGATTAGAACTTTTTAAATTGTGAAAAAATTTAAATTTGGAACCTTCTTGGTTTCTTTGTTTTATTTGCGTGCTTCGCGCCATTCTAGTTTTTCACGTTTTATTGCTTAATATAATTTGTCATTATAAATTGTTTTCTTTTTCATTTTGTCATTTACCTACTCGCTGAGGTGGGATGAAAAGTTACGTATTGCACTCGAGTGAAAAGATTTTTCACCTTGTGCTCGTTTGTTTCCCTCGCTGACGCTCAGGATTCTAATTTAGAATCCTTCGCTTGCTCGGTCATCCAAATCGAGCACGCGGTTAAAAAGGAACTTTCCACTCTTGTATAATAAATAACTATTACTCATGAGTGTCTTTTTGATATGGATTTTAAATTTATATAAAGGCAAATCAATGACACTTTGCGGAAGTTTGTTAAACATAGATATACATTTCCCCAAGAACGAACAGCTAGTTTTATGGAGTCGGAACATTGGAACGGCAAGTTTATTTTTGTTTCTAGTATTCACATTATGTAGATCACTGTTTTTATTGAATTTATTATAATTTCTATATACAAAAACTAAATTATCATATATATATTGACTAGCTAAAGTTAAAATATTAATTTCTTTGAACAATTCTTTTAGGGATTCTCTAGCCCGTAAACAGTACGTTACGTACGAGTTTTTACCGTGGGAGAGCCATGCTTCGGCACGAATTGGGCCGGCTCGACCGGAGTGATACCACGGCCTCACAGAAAACCGGCGTAAAATAGCGCTTGCGCTGTGTTTCGCCGAGTGAGTGAGGGTACCGGAGGCCCAACCCCCCTTATTCCCGTTTATTCCCCTTATTCCTCTTATTCCCTTTTAAAAGGCCGGCAACGCATCTGTGACTCCACTGGTGTGATCCGTTTGCTCGTTTGCTGCCCTATCCTATAAAAAAAAAAAAAAAGTAAATAGCACCAGTACCAGTGAAGCGCTCGTTCACTCCATCTGTGTTCGGTGTGTCTCGCTGTGTGTCCAGTCCAGCGCCATTTAAGGCGGCATATCATTTCAGCTGCATCTATGATTCGAGTTTTCTTACGGATCTCACTGGACCTGACTTTATCTGTCAATCTCAGTCCTAAATGCTTCTTTCAGCGGCTCTTTGTAATATTTGTAATTTATGAATTACCTCTTTAGAGGTAATTCATTCTTTCTTCAAGGTCTTTAGATAAAGATGTCGATGTCGCGGGCACCAGCTAGTAACATATAAACAAAAATATTAGTACGCTAGTTTCACGGTGTCGCTATCTCTGAGGCGTATCTCTGAACGTTATATTTATACAATAATAATAGTATTAGTGATAGAATTTCAATTTACTTATATTCGAAAATACACATCGTAAACATAAATACTCATAATTAATTTTCAATATTAATATAATTATTTTCAACGATAATAATGGCTATAACTTGGCTTTCTACCGTGGGAGAGCCATGCTTCGGCACGAATTGGGCCGGCTCGACTGGAGCGATACCACGGCCTCACAGAAAACCGGCGTAAAATAGCGCTTGCACTATGTTTCGCCGAGTGAGTGAGGGTACCTGAGGCCCAACCCCCCTTCCCCCCTTTTTGTATAACTAGCGATCCTTGTGATAATATAATGTGTGGGATGCATGTGATAATAACTACAGATATAATAAACGATTGTTAATATATTAACAACAGTAAAAATCAAGCCCCCCACGCCTTTGATACAATAACATCAATTTTACAATTGATTACTGCAGTTTTATTTTGATTTTTTTAATTCAATCAATTTTAGTTTTTTAAACTATAATTATAATTTACAACGTTCGCAGTTTTTCTGTAGTGTATTTGGTATCAGCATTGCAACTGGGCAAAGCCGGGGCGGGCAGCTAGTTACTTATAATTTTGAAACACATTATCTTCGATCATATATTTCTGTAGATACACAATTCCATAGAAAATCAAACAAAATATCGACCCCGCGTCTATACATAGAAGAATAGATGTATATTACAGTAACAATTTTGAAAAAAGTTCTAAAGTGTCATATAATTTAAGCCAATTTAAATCTTAAGTAACGTAATGAAGTATGAAAATAAATCCTTGTTAAGGTCGTTACATATTATCTTCTGGTTTCGATGATATAATGATGCCGCGAAATCAGAAATGAACAACACATATTTGAAAACAAATATATTGGATAATAAGCCCTTAGTCTGTTGCAATTAAGCACAAATTCATTTAATATAATAATGCTCCTACGTTCTATTTGACTCCGAATATTGTGCTCGCGTCTTATCGCCTCCTACTTGAACATAGACAGCAGTGGAGATGCTTAGTTTTTTTTTACACTTAACAGTACGGAAACTTTTTAAATTTTAAACATAAACCAAGAAGTATGTAGAATTAGGTGCTAAGGAAAGTACAGACTTTATTAAGACAGGGTTTCTTAACCTTTATTTTGCCGAGCCTTACAAACAATACTGAGTAAATTATAAAATAAAAGCGCTAGAAAAAGAATTTAATTAAAAAATATTAAATCCGACGACGTATAAAATTAAAAAGTTTCTCTCAGTTAAATAATATATCTTTTTTTGTATAAAAAATAATGTATATTTAAATGTATTGTAACTAGCCGCAATAAATCTGATCATTTAAGACTTAAGTGCCTTGGAACAAATTTAATTTATTGTACAACTGCCTTTTTGATTTGTTTTTTATTTCAGAGGTTTTTAATTTACTAGCATAATGAAGACGTATATCAATATATTTTTCAATAACAGCCTTTAACAGATCGACCTTGTGACCAAAGATCATTCCTTGACAGTGTACATTAACGTCTCTAAATACATTGCAATCAATAAATTGTTTTAAAACTGAAATACACATTTTTTCCTTTAAGCACCCACCAGTGCGTAAAAAATTCCTAACAATATTTTCTGTTTTTTCACATATTAAAAACACATCTTCTGATGCATAACATAACCCACCCAAATCTTTTATGTCTATTAATTTGCACCTCCACTTGTCTCTATGAAGTTCATTTTGCGGAAAACTAAAAAAAAAAAGAAAGAAAATCACAAAAAATGGTATAGGCGACTCCATGACTGACCTTTTTCTGAAACATTAGCTCTGTGCTATTTTTTCTTATGAGTAAGCCACTCGAGACAGAAAGGGATAGATGCGATACGATACGCATCGTGGCATGGTACGCAAGCGTTTTAAATTGATATTTTAGTGATACATAATATGAATAAAAGTGTTTTACTCATAAAAAAATGCGCTAATAAATTAAGATAAAGGTATACTTACTGGAAGTATGACATTCCATCCTTCTTTTGCACTTTACGTGTGTCATTTTTACAATTATAAACTAGGCATTTCGGCATCGCTGACGTTATCAATCGCGCGCGGCCACCGAATGAATGAGAGCGAAACAAGGCACATTTACTGTTTGTGCCTTGTTTCGCCGGTGCCACTTTTTAGACGGTAACTGTGTATCTACAGAAATATATGATCGAAGCACATTATAAATATAAAACATTTATCAGCCAGCATCATACAAATCAAGCCAAAAAATTCTTTTCGTTTACCCAAATACAAATATTTTTCATTAGCACCCTTCTATCTCGCAAAGCAGGAAAGACACATTTTTCGCGCAGGTGTGAAGAATAGCCTATTCCGTAACTTACGAGGGTCGGTCTGACGATTGGACGCCCAATTAGACACGTGGAAATAGAGGTAGGACCAAAAGTATACAAACAGGTTGTACCTGTTTCGAGAACCTCTTTTGAGTCATTTTACTCAATCACTATTGCCTTTTACGGAAATGACTTGAGATAAAACAAAATAATTTTATTCTTCTCCGCTGCTATAAGGCAAATGTGACATATTTACATCTGGAAAAGGAAAACTGTTATATGGTCTGTAGCTTAGAACTTTCATTCGCTATTTCAACACCTTACAGCTCTCTTTAAGCATTAAAGTCTATGTTTATTCTCAGAGGCCAGACTATCTGTGTTTTGATACACAGATAGTCTGGATTGTCATTTAAATTGGTTCAATAGTTTTGACGTAAAAGCGGGACAAACAGGTAGACAGAGTTATTTTCACATTTATATATTTTTTTTAATTTGACGACCTCCATAGTCGAGTGGATAGTACACCGGTTTCAAGGTGTCGCCATCTCTGAGGTCCCGGGTTCGAATCCCGGTGGGGGCAGATGTTTGTGTGATGAATGCGAGCATTTGTACCTTAGTCATAGTTGTTGATATATATTTCAATAAAAATCATTTATGTATATATAATATATGTATGTCTATCTGTTACCCTAGATCCCATAGCACAAGCCTTACAGAGCTTAGTTTGGGCTAGGCTACTTGGTGTAAGTGTAACAAATATATATAATAATAATAAAGATTATTGAAGTCAAAAATTAACACAAATTTCTAATTTATTTATTTATTATAGGTACAAAACAGCTTAAATCCTAGAAAAAAAACTAAACAAACTTAAGAAAATAGTAAACTGGTATGTAACCTAAACAATGTACACAGCTTGAACATAAACAATTAAAACAAAGAAAAAATAAAATAATATAGTACTAAAATTAAAATTAAGCTACGTTTAAATGTATTATTTAAGTAAATAAGTAAATATTTAATCTAATATGTAAAATATATTAATCCTAACATAATACATTCACTTGAAACATAACATAAACCAAAAAAGAAACTAAAGTAAAACTTTAAATGGCTAATATGTGTTTTTTGGCACATCGCCTAAATGTGGTATAGAGATGTGCAAAGATATCCAATTCAGGGTGCCTATCAATTAGGTCGATCTAATATCGATAATCTAATTAGGTAGATCTTTCACTATATGATATATTATATTCCGAGATATATTGAGAAATTGCACAGTTAGGTTGCCGAAACCGCTAAGATATATTCATGACTAGCGGACCCGACAGACTTCGTCCTGTCAAAAAGATTTGTAAAGTGACAGTTTTTTGTTTCTACTTATTTACTTATAGTCAAGGCAAAAAATTCTCATGTACAGAACCGTCACCCCGGTGGAAGGGCGTTGTGATTAAAAAAAAAATTAATTGCAAAAAAGGTCCAAATGAACTATTTACATTTTGTGATTATTCAATTTTTGAACGTGACATTAAAACCTCCAACGATGTATTCTGTGCCCTAACGCACACATGCATACTGTTTTGATAGATATGATTTTATTTTTTTATATAGCGTTAATAAATCACAAATTGACACACACCCCTACAATGCTTAGACAACAGTGAGTGCTTGCAATATGAACTTTATACAATAACAATAAAGCTCAAATTGACTGTACGTTTTAGTTAGAAAACGTTTGTATGGAAAAAAATGGGCTGTTTTTATGGTTTTTCCGATAATTACTCGAATTTTTCTCGACGTAAAAACCATTCTTGAACTTAAAAGAATTGGCCAAATTGGTCCAGGCGTTGTTGAATTATGCACTTACCAACACATTTTGCGATTCATTTTTATATATAAGAAGAAGATTGTTGTTATGACGTCCCATAAATTTATTGTATGTTGATAAATCTATGAGGCGTTTAGTTTCCGTAGCCAAGTCTATGCCCGGTGACGATATGCGCGTATATTGACGGACTACGAATGACACATGAACTGATTTAAGACAAGATAACATCTGACAAAACTTTACGGCTTTATTTTATACAGTGTATACACCTGTAAGTTTACAAACTCAAACATAAAAAAGATAGTCTCGGATAGCGCATCGGCCTTACAGGCCCTCCAAAACAATACTATCAACTCTGTCCTCATACTGGAGTGTCATAATACGCTCTAAGCCATTGCAGACACAAACCGGGTAATCCTGCAGTGGATAAAAGGACACAGCAACTCACTCGGAAACGACGCGGCAGACGAGTTGGCAAAAAAAGGCTCCAACACGAAAGTGTATGGACCAGAACCCCTAATGCCCATTCCACAGGCAGAAGTAAAAGCCTGGCTGCGCAAGAGAACAGAGGAACTACACCTAAAAGAATGGACAACTAAGGAGGGGTGCAAGCGAACGAAGGAAGCAGTCCCGGTACCTTCCAAGAAGCTTGCCCGTTCCCTTATCAAACTAAAGAGAGACAAGATCCGAAAGGTCATAGCCACCATAACCGGACATTGCCTTTTAAACAAACACCTGTACACAATAGGTATAACAGACAGCCCCCTGTGCAGAGGGTGCATGGAGGCTGAGGAAACGCCACAGCATGTTCTTATGGAATGTGCAAGTGTGGCCGACTAACGGGAGAAACTTCTCCATTCCCCGGCGTCCCTGCCAGAAGCATGCAGCAGCCCACAGAGGCTGCTAGCGTTCTGGGAGGAACTGAGATAGATGGAGTAGGAAGGAGGCAGGAGCCTTCTATCATACGCACAATGGCCCAATCGTGAGGCTAAGTGCGGTGGAGCCCAGCCAAACTAACTAACTACACCTGTAAGTTTTTTTAAGACACACTAATGTGTTACTCTAAATGCGTATGTTAAGATTGATGTGTGGAGTGACAAGAAAGTAATCAGTTTTCCTATGCGTGCACATCGGCCATAGACTAATAAATTTCGTAATGGCGGGAAAAATTAATTAGTTTTCCTATGCGCGCGCATCGGCAATAGACTAAAAATGAGGTTGCTTTTTTTTTGGGCATTTCGCGGATAGCTTTTTAGCGTAACTCAACCAATAATATAAAACAAAAACTATTACTCACTCGTGAATAATAGTAATGAAAAAGTCACAGTTTGATTATAGGTGTCATTATGTGTCTAATTGCCATGGGATTAGAGCTCATAAAATGTTATGAGGAATTGTGTTGTATCATTATAAGGTATGCCTTATAATGATAATTTATTTATCACGGCTGTAATGTCATGGCTGTAATTTCGGCAATTTAATATTTAAAGACTTGTTATTAAGTTTGAATTTCCAACAAGATCGTCGTCTTCGCAAACCGCAAAAAGTACGAAGGCTATAAACAGAAAATACAACGTGACCAGAACGTGAATACGAGACTATAGCGGTGACACACGAGACACAAGTTACCTCGCAACATAATTACTTCTTGACAAATCGCAGTGATCATTATAGATGGCGAATCCACTTTTTCATCGTGAAGCTATTTATTAACCACATCTAAAAGGTAGCCGTTTTTCCAGCTAGATTTAATTAGATCTGAGCCCGCCTACTGCTGTCTTACTTAAGTCTGCCGCCCTAATAACTAACTTACAGTAACACTTCTTTTGGAACATTATAATAATAATAAGTATAAAGCTAAACTAAAACACATACATCCTGTTCGGCGAGTAGCTCGTAAGCATATATACAGGGTCCCTGGATATATTAATTATTTCGGCAAGCGTACCAGGCGGTGGCTTATTCCAACAATATTAAATAACCTGCCACATGAAATAACATGTCAGCAGGACAACGTTTCCCGAAGTCTGCTCAAAAACTTTCTTAAAAAACACTATTTGTCCATGTGTCCATAGCGATTATCTAAGTGAGTAATATATAAATCGGTAACGTGTGTGTGTTCGTAGCGTATATATGTGCGCGAGTGCGCATGTAGCGTATATGTTCGTGTGTGCGAGGGTGTGTGTCAGTGTACGCTAGTGTTCGTGTAAGTGAGTGTATTTCTGTAAATGTGTGTATGTGTGCGAATAGAAATAATCTTAAAATTAAGTGAATATGTGTCTAGATTAAGTAAATACCTGTGTGTCTGCGGGAACTCTGCCGACAAACTGTTACACAGTTTGGCAGGTTACTAGTGTTAAGATAATTGTAACATTACTCTGAAGAAATAAATTAAAAAAAAAAAAAAACTTATAAATTAGTTTTAATTTACAACTGTGACCACAATTATCATGTATTTGTGGTTATTAAACTTTTATTAGTTTTAAAATTCGTTTTTTTTTACTGGAAAGACAAAGTAACCTTGTGCCATACTGCCAGTAAATATGAATTATGTTTGGCTGGACGATTAAACTCTGCCGAAGCCTAACCCGTATTAGCCTTGACCAGACTACCTGGGATAGTGATAAGCCCTTAAGAACCCTTCATTACATACAATTATATAGCCCTTTCGGATGATGATGTACATGAAGCGGTTGCGGCACGGGGAACGGAGTGATTCCTACCATTACGGATTGAGTCCTAGTTCCAATTTCAAAATAGCAGTGTTTACGTTGTTGTGTGCCACTGTGAATTTTGTTTACTCTTTATCGCATTGCAACGGTACAAAGTGCGACTTAATACAAAAAAAAACATATAACTGGCGCAAACAGAAGTGAAAATATATTACATATATATATTATTTACCTTTACATATACTCATATAAACATATATATACATGTAATACATCAAAAACAAAATTAACTTTATTCTATGACTTTATAGAAGCTCTTTTGAATGGTTCAAATTTTTTATCTTACCACCCGTACTTATTCAGGACGTATTTTTTAGCTGGTATGAAGAATGGGCGCAAGAAACTTATCAGCTTTATCAAAAGTAATAATAACATTTACAATAAATTATGTCGTTGCCATGCAACGTACATATGTACTTTTTTACAATTTATACGGGAAAACAAATATTTACACTTTAAAATGTCTGTCTGTAATGTCTTCAAATCAACACCAAGCGTTGGCATCATTTAAATAATCATTGACTTTGTAATAGCCCTTACTCATTAGCGTATTTTTAACATGTACTTTGAACTTATGAAAAGGCAATTCAGCTACACTATGTGGAATCTTGTTATAAGAATTTATACATTTGCTTATAAACGAATCT
Organism: Scirpophaga incertulas; assembly: GCA_036419045.1. Classification (NCBI taxonomy): domain Eukaryota; kingdom Metazoa; phylum Arthropoda; class Insecta; order Lepidoptera; family Crambidae; genus Scirpophaga; species Scirpophaga incertulas. The sequence continues at coordinate 27,489,842 of CM071633.1, read as the reverse complement.
CTAGTTTTTGTAGCCTGTACGTTGGAACGGCAAGTAGATTTTTATTTCTTGTGTTTAAATTATGCATTTGAAAATTTGTACAATTACACGCACATAGTTTAAATATTAGATATTTATTTATTTATTTATTTATTTATTTAAACTTTATTGCACATATAAAATATACAATAGGCGGACTTAATGCTCTCGTACGAGGCGGCGACGGTTCTGGGACGCTCCCCCCCATTCGACATCCTGGCCGACATGTACGCGGCGACGTATGCGTCGCGGCGTGTCGACCGGGGGGGCGATGGGGGGAGCGCCCTGGAACCCGCGCACGAAGTGCCTAAGCGGGAGTGGCACCGACGGATTGTGGCGGCCTGGCGTGCGCAGCTCGAATTACGGATCTGCGCGCGCCAGCGGGCCGTCGGTGCTGTACTCCCGCACCTCGAAGCTTGGCTCAACGGGAAGGAGGAGGTCACCTACCGATTGACTCAGATGCTCACCGGGCACGGCTGCTTCGGTGAGTATCTGTGTCGAATAGGACGGGAGGGATCGACACATTGTCACCACTGCGCATCCGACCTCGACTCGGCCCAGCACACGCTGGCGGAGTGCCCCGCGTGGGCCTCCGAGCGCCGAGTCTTGGTCGCAGAGATCGGGCGAGATCTGTCTCCGCCGGCATTGATTGCGGCAATGCTGGCGGACGAGGGAGGTTGGAGGGCTGTGGCCTCCTTCTGTGAAGCAGTAATGCTCCAGAAGGAGGCCGCCGAGCGGGGTCGGGAGATGGCCGATCCCGCTCGAAGGAGGCGGCGCCGGGCTCGGTAGCACAGCTGCGGCGCCGCCGCGGGTCGCCGGCGGGCGCGAGGAAGTCGCGACCGCTACGGCGACCCGGGATGGACCACGCCCCTTCCGTGGCCGGGGGCGTCGTCGGTGGAGGGGACCGGGGGAGGTGGTAGCTTCCCCCGAGGAGGGCTCCCCTCTAGAGAGGGGAGCGGAGGCTGGGGGTTCCCGGAAGTGGCCTTCGTGTTCCCGGGGGCTCCCTACATGCCTGAGGAAGGCCATCCCTGAGGTTTTTAGTGGGTAGGCCTCCCCTTCTGGGGAGGAGAGCCCCACATAACCCCGGCTCGCCACTGCCGGGGTATGCAATTTAATGCATTTTCCTCAGGGAACAAAAAAAAAAAAAAAAAAAAAAAAAAAAAAAAAAAAAAAAAAAAAAAAAAAAAAAAAAAGGCGGACTTAATGCAACATGCGGCATTCTCTACCAGTCAACCGAAAGGCTAGTAGGTATACAAACATTTGTTTGGCGCAGACAAAAAACTATTCTAAACTTACATACTACTTAATATATATACAAATACATACATAAACAAACATATATACAGCTATATACCTACATATATATATAATATATATATACATATATAAATAAATTTGTCTAGAAAATGAAGTGTTTAAGCAAGTGTCTTCAGATAGTGCTCACGAACTAATTTCTTAAATGTGTGTTTGGTCGTAGCCACCCGAATGTGGTAAGGTAAATCGTTCCATAAACGAATTGCAGTGACAGTAAATGATGCGGAAGAGAAGTTAGTGTGGTGAACTGGCACCACACTAACTTCTCTTCCGCATATATATTTTTTTTCCCACGGGGGATGGTAGTGAATCCTCATAGCCACCACAGTGGTCGCTATGACAACCCCCTGGTGCTTGGACGACCTCGCACCGGATACCACCCGCAACCGGTCTACGGCGGATGGTTATGTTGGACTCCAGCAGAAGGCCAGCCTACCAACTAAACACTACCTACAGCCTTTGGTCGGGCGGAAGGCCTGGGACCCTATCGGCTTGAACTAACGCTCCCGCCCTCCAGAACGGGGGCGGTGTATAAATATTAGATACAACCGAAATTGTTATTAACAAGCTGACGGAAATCAATACAAACACGCATCCGCCGTTGCGTACAATATTGTGCTAATTTTTGTCCATAACCTGCACTTACAAGCCGGTTTCTATACAATAGATGTACGCGCAATGACTAGGTTCGACACAGCCGCGCGCATTCGCGATTAAACATAGAATATTTATATAAACCAAATTTATATGCTTATTTAATTTCTATACATAGGTAAGTTACTAAGTATGTTTAGTGTAAATATTTAAGTTTAGTTTTAAGTTTTATTATAAATAATTATTTTCTAAGTTTTAAACTGTTTATAATATTAAGTAGAGATATGTAAGGACCGTAGCAAGTGGAAGGACGTAATCTCTGCCTACCCCCGTGGGAAAAGGGCGTGAGTGTATGTAATGTAATGTAATGTATAATATTAATCCTATTACTATTATAAAGGCGAAAGTTTGTAAGTATGGATGTTTGTTACTCTTTCACGTAAAAACTACTGAATGGATTTGAATGAAACTTTACCACAATATAGCTTATACATCAGAATAACACATAGGCTACAATTTTTGAGGTTTTAGGAACCTGAAGTCCATGCGAACGAAGTCGCGGACAAAAGCTAGTTAAAAATAAATATATTAATATCACTACCGGGGCATTAGAGAGCTGCAGTGATAGAGTTGTTGCCGCATCAAGTAGTGATCCGAGGAATCAAGAATTGTGAGTCCGGCGACTTAAAGTAATAGTTCGTGGGGCACTCGGATATTGGTTTGTAATTCCGAACCCATGAGTTCATCGCTATGGGTATAATACGAGAGGAAGTTTTAGTGGGTTTTCGTATACCAAATAAAGATAAAGTCAAAGTTTGAATACACTATTGGCGAGGGGCAAGTCATCGGCTTCTACGGAACGGGTCCCGGGTTCAATTCCTGCATAGGACAGATGTTTGGTATAACCTACAAAAATTTGTCCCGATTCTTGTGTCTGTGCGCGTAAGAATCGCTCGTATTACAGTCTCAATCCTGGTTCTGGCAGAATAATCAGCGCCACAGCCAGCTGTGGCAAAATGCTGAGTCAGGACCGTTTCGCTTGCACAGAACACTACCAGCAGTCACTGATATGTGTGTTCTCTTGTTTTGTTAATATTTTTTTACGACGATTGTTTAAAACTTTTGTATCTGTACTGTGTAGACGAATAAATGTTTTATCTATCTAAGATTCCTGTTTATTTTTTTTATTTTATGACCTGGTAACATTTAACACTGGTAACGTTAACACCTTTAAGTCAACTTATTTGGAAAATGTTCGTTACTTTGGCGCCTATGTTTGTGACTGTGCCTGCGACACAGGATAAAAATCATAGTTTGCGGTAACTTAAAAAAAAACCTGAAATGTCATATAACATTGTTATGAAAGCCAACTGTCAATTATACATTGATACTTTTGATGTAGCAACTAATGGGTACGACGAGCGCTCTATAGCTTCGCAGGCAACTCGACCCAAGCATCCAAGATAAATAACTGGATTTCTTAAGTAGAAATTTTCCCTGGTAATAGAGAACCTGAAAGTTGTCTCTCATAGAAACATGGCATTTTTTAAATTTGTCTTTGATGTACATAGTTTTTAGTCTTTGTCCTGCGGTTGTTTTTTTTTTTAGTTGTGATAATTTACACGGGTACCTGCTTTTGGTAATTTGTACCCTTTTGTGGCTTAAGGGTAGTCATACTCTCATTAAAATCTCTTCGCAGTGTCGTTTGAGGCGGGTCGTTACGTTCCCTAAAACATGGTTGAGCGAAGCGATGGCTGGTTCATGCGTCATGTTCGTGAACGGGTGCTGCCAGCGGAGATAAGTCTGCTCTTTGCTATACTGGGTACTACTCGTATTTATTATAATTTTAATTTAACTTTAATATATTCTTTTAAAACTGTATGACACGGCATTCCTAATATAGGCATGTTTTCAAATTATATTTTTATTAATTATATTATGTAATGGAAAGTGAGTTTCTTGCCGGTTCTTCTTAGTACAAGGTGTCTCGCCGTAGATTTGCGAACTGATGGCGAAGCTTTTCGACATTCACAAGTGCTTGTAACAGCCCAGACTGAATAAATGATTTTTAATTTGAATTTGTATTATCTAGGTTTAATTGTAACATTTTAATTTTCTTTATAATAGTATCTTGAATTTTCCGGGACGTAAATAAATTAATGTAAGAATCTTCGTAGTAAAAATCAAATTAAAATTAACACCTACAAAAGCAAGCTCGAAAAGCGTATATCACTGTTCGTAGCGGATCCGCCCCCAAATAAGCTTCAGGATTTATGCGTGCGGAGTGCTGCGTAGGTCTCGCGAGGCGATTAGGGCGGCCACGACTGCAGATAAAAATTCCACCGCCCTTTCATCATGGCATTACCGCATTACCGACCCGCTCTTATGGAGAAGTCGACAATTAATGGGGACGTGAGAGTTCGAGAACGCCAGCTTCGAACTTTTATTGAGCTTTATCGGTTCAATTGAGAGTGAATTCTCAATCTTGCGGGTGTCGCCTTTTCTGCAGTATATCTTTTATTTGTAGGTTTGTATTTTCCTAATATATATATGGAGAACATTTTGTTTGACCACTTACAAGTTGTTTCACTTGAATCCGTGTTAGTACTGAGTCACGCACCATTTCGCCTCTATTAATGTTTAGTCCAATCAGAAATTCGTTTCGGTTATGTCTGTTTACGTCCTTTTTTTTTGTTCCCCTGAGGAAAATGCATTAAATTGCATACCCCGGTTGTGGCAAGCCGGCGGTTATGTGGGGCTCTCCTCCCCAGAAGGGGGAGGCCTACCCACTAAAAACCTCAGGGATGGCCTTCCTCAGGCATGTAGGCAGCCCCAGGGAACATCAAGCCACTTCCGGGAACTCCCAGCCTCCGCTCCCCTGCCTAAAGGGGAGCCTCCTCGGGGGAGGCTACACTACCTCCCCCGGTCTCTTCCACCGACGACGCCCCCCGGCCATGGAAGGGGCGTGGTCCATCCCGGGTCGCCGTAGCAGTCGCGATTTCCTCGCGGCCGCCGGCGACCCGCGGCGGCACCGCAGCTGTGCTACCGAGCCCGGTGCCGCCTTCTTCGAGCGGGATCGACCATCTCCCGACCTCGCTCGGCGGCCTCCTTCTGGAGTATCACTGCTTCACAGAAGGAGGTCACAGCCCTCCAACCTCCCTCGTCCGCCAGCATTGCCGCAATCAATGCCGGGTCTGTTTACGTCCTAGAAATTTCTAAATGTTTCACATGTTTGGTCACCTTAAAAACATATTTATTTATTTATTATTTATTTTACCAAAAAGAAACAACTACAGAAAAGAATCCTATACTAGGCGTCGTATCAATACTCAATAGGCGATGATAAACATTATACAGAAAAAAAAAAACAAAAGATGAACCCGTCAGGAACAATACAATTCTACCGACGCAGCTACCTCTCTTACTCTTCATAATGCGTACGCATATCAATGCATCCTTGTTGACAACAAGGAAACGTCTTAATGACTAAAAAAAGGCTTACATGAGACATTTGTTGCGATATTTTAATTATTTCTAATGAATTTTCTGTGCAGGTACTTTATACAAAACAGATACATACTTAAAATGAACTTTACTGTAACGATAAGTTTATTATTCTGGCGCTTGCATAATCACTTCTGAACGTCAAAGAAGTCATTGGTTCACAAGTCTACGGCTTTTACTGCAAAGAACAAGTAAAGAATTCCCATATTGTTAAAAGCTGTCCTCAGAGCAACAGTTTGTATCCAACTTTCATTCCAAAATTAGATATTTGTCAGATGGTATATTAATAATGACGACCTCCACAATCTCTAATAGTAGTTTCAAGGTATCGCTATCTCTTAGGTCCCGGGTTTGAATTCCGGTGGTGGTAGATGTTTGTGTAATAAATGCGAGCATTTGTACCTTAGTATGGTTGTTAAAATATATGTATGTCTAGCCGTTACCCTAGATCCCATAACACAAGCCTTACAGAGCTTAGTTTGGGCTAGACTAATTGGTGTAAGTTTAAAAAATACTTATACTATTACAATACAAATACAAAAATACAAAAAAGTTTATTTTCTTTGAATTCTTAGAATTAGCTACAAATGTGGCAGGAGCCTCCTTTTAAGTTTTATGGACCTGTGTTAGGAGACTCCGCTCTTCATAATTACAATCTTAATGATATATTTCACAACGTAAAATTAAATTAAAAATAAACGTCGCACATAACCAAACATAATAACACATTTGTTAATAATAATGATCAATAGCTTGTCTAGACTAACAATCTCTCGACCTATAGGTAGTCTTTAGATTCTATCCACTTCTGTACTATTTTCCTGCACTCTTTATGAACTTTGCCATATGTATCTAGATCTTTGTTAAGATTATTGTATAAGACTGCTGAACGAGCATTAAATTGTCTTCTAGCAAATACAGAATAGGTTCTGGGAATGTTAGCAACAACGTGTTTTCTTCGTTTATTCAAAGCCCTTGAATCATATGGTAACTCTTTGTGTTTTTTTATTACAGTACCTACTTACTTAATTATGGAGAGCTTTTATGAGAATGGCTGACTCTCCAACCTCCCTATCAACCATCCTGGTTTTACGGGTGGAAACAGCGGGATATTGCGCCTGCGAGCGAACCTGCATACAGCATTTTGCCGTGCACATTCCTTGACTCCCTATAAATTCTTTATGTTTGTCTCCATTGACATTGCGTCCCTCTTCCCATTCTGGGGCGGAAAAATACACGAACGTTTTCGGTTCTCTTCGTCGTCGGGTGCCCGTTGTATACCGCTGCTGGCTTCGTCTTCCTTCAAGTCCTTCAGGCGGCTGCCCTCTTCTCTCATCGCCTCTATTATTAATACCACTCCTTATGTTATGTTATGAGAATGACTGTCAAAAATTGAGAAGGTTATGCTTAGATTATTTGGATACCTAGAAAAGATGGACGATAGAATTTATGAGGCAAATATGAATGAGCCGGTTGGTACGGGATCTAGATGAACATACATGAACCAAATAAGTGATATTCAGAAAGAAGATCAGGTAAGAGTAGAGAAGAAGTATTCATGAAAGGAAGCTAGAGAAATATGTTTGGATCGTAGTAAGTGAAAAACTGTCTCACCCTGACTCCATTGGAAAAATAGGTGAGTAAACGTATATATGTATATCACACAGTAGTGCAAATATTCTTGTTATTGCGATAATGTCACGGCGTTCCTTATGTCAGAAAATAGTGTATTCTTAGCTTACCGCCGCCATTTTGAAAAACACCACGTGGCCGGTAGCTATATAAGTCGGTAGCACGGCCTCCTATTAAGCGTATTGAGACGCTGGATCAATTTATAAAGAGGACAGCAACCAAACTTCTAAAGACAGCCACCAGCTCAAGACACCCTCACATTCAGAACATAGCTCCTTATCACACTCGGCCACCGGACAGGCGAGCCTATCCAAGAAGCCTCTTCCTCCACTCCACGGATGAAGAGGAAGAAGAAGAAGTAGAAGGAACCACCTAAAAAGCTAGTCGCACATTAGCGACTAACCCATAGAAAACACCCAGAGGAAGCTCCCAAATATAACGGTTGAGCTCCTCATGAAGCTAAGGTGGGGGCACACCAGCCACCACCGCCCCAATGACCCAACCGATGTCACGGTTGGCGGAAGAGTCCACTGAAAGGGGAAACCCCCGAACAGTAATCCTCTGCAGAAGAAAGCAGAGAGGAATGTCCCACAGCACAGCTATTAAGCCACTTTGATATACTGTGCCTCTTCTAGCGCATATGCTCTCTTTATAGGGTTAGCGCTGACCGTGCCTCTCCCGAGGTGCGGAATCCCTTATCACGTCAAGTCATAGAGTCCATAAGACCAACGGCTTAGACTGAGTTTAGTCGGTTTGTCTGTCGGGTCGAGCCGTCTCGATTCGCCAGGAGTCCAGGGACACTTGTTGTTGCGGTGGTATCCATGAGGATTCTCAGCCTTCCTGTCCTGAGGAAAAAAAAAGTCGCACGGCCTCATTCTCCTTTCGATCGTCGTGGCGTTCACTTCGTTATTCGTGTGCCATAGATATATTTGTACTTGTTTTATTAGTTCTGAGTAGGTTTGATTTGGTTTTGTTTATATACCAAATTAAATTATCTTAATGTATTGTTGGATATATATTTTTTATAACTTTTTGGTAACTCTCTCTTAAAGTATATATTATTAAGCGAAAGCTATGCTATGCTTGGATAAAATATCAGGATTTTATCAGTACTCTATTATTATGTTGCATCAGCATGATCATCATTTTTATCAAGAGATGCCCAGCGTCATCCGAAAATCTTCGCTAAAACGTCAGTTTACCTTACGAAACGACTATTGATGCTGCGGTTCCTAGCATATGCCTGCCTCCGGAGGAACTTTATGCCCCAACCACCGATATCTTTATTTTACAAGCTTTTATTTACTTTCACCTGTCCCGTTGTCTGTCTGTAATCAAATCTTGCAACTTAAATTTGATCCACTTCCCGGTTTCCGATTGAGCTGAAATTTGGTATACACGTTTAGTTCGGATGACAATGCATGATTAACTATGTGACGTCATTCTAAATCCAACATGGCGGCGTATCCAATATGGCGGACCAATTATTTTTAATGCACTCCTACAATATGGGTATCAAATAAAAGGGCTTGCCAAGAATAACTAGAAAAATAATGTGACGTCACTCTTAATCCAATATGGCGGAACACCCAAAATGGCGGATAATTTTCTTTTATTCGTTCCTACAATATGGGTATCAAATGAAAGGACTTGTTCTCAGCAAGCCTGTAGAGGTACTAAAAAGTTAAAAAAAAAAAAAAAAAAACATTTTTAAAAACAAGCTTTTATTATTTGTTTATAAAATGAACTAAAAAGTTAAAAATAAATTATTAACACTAAAACTTTTCACCATACATAATTCTCCAAAAGGTTTTTTTTTCTTTAATTTTTTCCTATCGACTGCCACTTAAGGTTCACAATTCTTTGTGCTATGTCTATGACCCACGTTCTTCACATTGTGATTAAATCTATATAATGTCGTATTTCAGTAATTTTGTATAGTTAATAGTCTCGTATGCTAAAATTTGTTTTGACGTAAACAAATGTTGAATAAGGAATACTTTGCTTTTATTGATTATATCCTCAATACGAACCTATTCAAAAATTTTCAGAATGGGTCTATTAATCTGGAATTTGGCAGCGGTCAAAGATTTATGCCTGAGCACACACCGCAAAAATAAATTTGGCAGTCCCACGTCTATTTGTTGTCGAACACAGCCTTGTAATGATCCGGAGGCCAACCCTTAACTTTATACTTTACCTGTAAAGTATAATTTAAACATTGAATAATTTATGACAGGTTATTGTTTATTTTCCAAGAAATAAACTTTGTGTCTGTGACAGAGATCAAGACGCCGTTGGTGTTATGACATTATTACACTTCCACCCTTCGAGCATCTGCTCTTGCGACTCCACTCTGTCCGGCCGGCTAAAGCACTAAGTATATCTTCTGAAGATCTATCTGAAGACTCACAAAGAGGTACTGTTAGCATATACTTGCCAGACCTTTCGGGGAAAACACAATTTCCGATTGCCTGTGGCCCTCAATCTAAAGCTCCTTTGCTAAACGAGCCAATTTTTTCCTGAGCCATGACCTCAATATTTGGAAACCAACTCTTCGCCAGGCAAGACTTATCATTATATAGCGTGATCAATTCAATGATCGTTTACTTTTTAAACTAGGATTTTTATCCTGTTATGGGTTCAGCCAGAAACATAGAATCCCACATGCATTGGGCATTTATAATACCGGAACAAATTTTTGTAGATAATAAAAAATATCTGTCCCGTGCGACCCGTTGTGTAGGCTCAATCACTCGATCGTAGCGTCAAACGTGCCGGTAATTTTTAATAGCCTTTACTATTTGTACTCTATAATTTCCTGCAATAACATTGCAATAACATTACAATAATATTACAATAACATTACAATTACATTATGATGATGATGTCCTCCCAGACGTATCCGTCGACGGCGACCCACTGTCAACTAAGACATTCGCTGGTCTCTTCTTGCATGAGTGCGAGCGTGACTTGCAAATCCAAACTTGGACTTGAAAGTCCGATTGCAAGAGGCGCAGTATAAATTCCCATTGGAGTCGTACGTATAATCGTATGAGGGCTTGGGACGAGTTTTCCGGTGCTGGCGTTTTGAGTCAAGCTCCCCAAGACGGTTGGACTCAAAGTTTTCTAGACCCGTTTTAACTGCAGTACGCCATTCAGTTCTCTTAGTAGCAAGCTCCTCCCACGACTCACTAGACATACTAATTGCAGTAAGATGACGTTTCCTACAATAAGGGTTTTATTTTCGATCTCTATCCTTGACCGATTACGTTAGTACTTTGCTTTCATGGTCCCGGTGGTGACAAATGTATATAATGAATACGAACAAATGTAACTAAGTTATGGCTGTTAATATATGTTTCTATAAAAAATATGATATATGATTAACATAGACATATAGACATATAGACATACATATAGTATGTCTAGAATTTACTCTAGATCTCACTGGTTGGATTCCTTCGACTTCGTCTACGCAAGGTTAGTATTTCGAGTAACGCAGACGTGGTCACCAGTGAGTATCTTTTTAAATTGTAGCCAATTTATTATTCTGATATATGAGCAATGTTATTGTAGTTTAATTAAACTACAATAATATTGCTAATTGCTATTGCTTATTAATTGCTAATAAATATTTTAAAGAGGAAAGATTTGTATTTTTGTATGTAACGAATAAACTCAAAAAGTACTGTACCGATTTTAATATTTTTTTTTTCATTAGAAAGAACATTATCACTTAGTAACATGCTAATCTACAGGCTAAGGCTATACTAGATTACTATGGAAATCTTTAGAAATTCTCATTAAAACCAACCGAAGGTGTAAAAATTAGCCATAAAATGTCTTTCATCGCATACGCTGCAAAGAGTAATGTCTACCCGTGCGAAGCCGGGACGGGCTGCTAGTAAGTTATATTTTTGTACATTTTCATTTAAATATCCATACCTACAAACTTTCATGTTTATAATATTAGTACAGATAACACAAGACTTACAGTGCTTATTATGCACTAGGTTATTATTGGGTGTGCGTTTAAGGAATGTTTATTTAATTTATGTAAAGATATTTAATCTTAGTAGGGCTTAGTTCGCCATGCACTTTCTCAAAAGCGATAGGTAGGTAGTGTATTAAATATAATTTATTTTAATGTTTAAAATTGTATAAATATCAATAGATTTTTATTTTTTTGGATAATTTTAGGTACATTATATTGCTGCATCGAATGAAGATTATATAATATGTAAAAAACACCACGGGTTAATACAGCATTTATATTTAAACTATACAAATATTTAATGTGATTCTTTTACATTTGTCTCCTAAAAAAAATCTGTAATTTCAACAACTTGTATCAACATCTTTATAGCTACCACGAACTTACGTTCGATCCAAGTCGAAATTGTTCTGTTTAAATAATTGATTGACATGACTTTTATATTTGACTATCTTTTATATTTTGTCAATCGAAAACGGTAGCAAATTCACGATAGAGACACTGTTTGTGCGACACGATAGAGACCTTTGTGTTGTAATTATTTTGAAATCAATACATAGTATAAAACAAAGTCGCTTTCGCTGTATGTCCGTATGTATGTTTAGATCTTTAAAACTACGCAACGGATTTTGACGCGGTTTTTTTTTATAGATAGAGTGATTCTTAAGGAAGGTTTGTATGTATAATAAATGCATAATATAGTAGAGAAACACTGATAAATTTAAAGGTTTCTAATGTGATGTCGTAAATAAGCACGTTTTTTTGCGCTTATATTGCAAACGCTGGCTGAACCCTACGAGATAGACCAAAATAATGTACTACAGTATTGTACAACTTACAAAAATCCACAAAAAAGTCCGCGATGGTATATGTCTATCTCTTAGGGATAACCCACCATAACCATTTTTTCACTGCACCCGTGCGAAGCCGGGGCGGGTCGCTAGTTTTATTGTAAAAAACACCTCAGAATTTTTGATTATATAAGTTTATTACATTTATAACAAAACCAGCAAGATTTTTTTATGTGCTTTGAAATTTTGCGGCGTTATCTTTTGCGATGATAAACGCCATATTGCTTAACCGAAGGTTTTACTACCCAGATGGGAGCTACACGTGCTCGTGATAAAAGATACTGCACAGTTTTTGTTTGAGTATTATATATCTGATTTTTCTTTCGTGTTCCTATATTTTGATTTGATTTAGGTATCACTTTTTTATATTATAGCGAAGCAAATATGGATCACTTTATGGTAAGCGTCCATAGACACTCACAACAACATAGGAGACAAAGATGCGAATGCGTTCTTTTTTTAAGAATTTTTAAGAATTGTTAATCACTTCGGTTCGGAAATACCACAGCCGACTTCGAATCCAGGCAGGCAGGCAAGGCAGAAAGTTTCTGGAATTCAGCGAAGTTATGAAGACTTTGATCCAAAGCCACGCACTATTTGACTTGAGTCTCTACTTCATAGAAGTTTTTAATTTTTTTTTCTTATTTTGATATGCAAGGGCATGTGTTAAGTGATCTAGGGTAATGGATATAGATACATTTATAATACATATATATAAATATTAACAACCATGGCTAAGGTACAAATTATCGCATTCATCACACAAATATCAGTCCCTACCGGAATACAAACTTGAGACCTCAGAAATGGCGACACTTTGAAACCGATCCACTCGACGAACTGTGTTTTATGTATGTTGTGACGTCATATTTTGTCCCTTTTCTCAGGTAATCTTAATTACATGAGAACATAATGTATTTAATCTAAAACTAAAGTTTGATAGTAATGAATGATTGTTGTGCCCGACATGTCGTGATATAAAACTATTGTGAATTTCGTATCACGTCGTGTCTTGACATGTTGAGTCATGTCGTGACATGTGGAGTCGTGTCGTGTCGTGACATGTAAAGGATTTGAGTTTGTTAACACATTCTTCGTGATATAGAAACATGAAAATATAACAACTTATTTTTTTTTTATATTCCGATTTTTTTTTAACTGAAACAAAAAACAATATATTTTGGAAATTTAAACTAAAATGTATGATTCGGACAGGAAAGTAACAAAGCGAGTGACATAACGTTATATTTGTAATAATAAGTTTGTAATATATAAGATATAACGATAGTTCCCTGCACCAAACATAATTCTTTGTAAATAACCACTTGATAGACTGATAGAGAATGTCTTGTTGCTTTTAGTCTGCTTTTTTGTGCTTTATTTATTTTTTGTGCACTAAAGATTGAAATAAATAAACTTAAGTGCTTTACCTTGTTCTACGATAAAGTAAGATATTTAATGTATACTTTCGATGGTTTATGCACAGGAAAGTCGAGAAGGAAAGTACCTACGAAGTATCTCAAGCATTGGCATCTTTGATAGGCCTAATTTTCGTTATCAGGCCTGGCCTCCGAGTCTGCTCATCAGCAAAACATTATCCTTAGCAATTTGCTGCGACCTTATTACGTAACGGCCGATAAGAAAGCAGCACGCCTGACCCTACAATGTTGACGTTAAGACCTTATGTCGTTTGCACAAGTGGTGGTTTTCCAATAAAAATGGTAATGTTCATGTGTTGCTTACTATACTCATCATTAACGTTATTAGTTTATCTGTATTTATAGTATATGTTTTTGTGAGAGGTAGCTCTTAACATTTTTTTATATTGCATATTATAACGTCCAATCGTTTCCAACTAAGCCGTAGTGGAAATCGAATAATATGCACTTCACATTGCGTCATGTTAAACAATTAATAATAATAAAAAAACAGCTAATCGTATAGTCGACTCTACTCTCTATCGTCGTCCGTGTAGTCGAATCTCTATCCAACTTTAGTCTTTATTATATGATAGGTGATATAGCAAAGTTCCGACCGCAAAACAGTTGACATGAGCTATCAAATACAGTAGATGGAGAAAATTCAAAACTGATAGAATTGAACGAGTAATTGTTTTCACTACTTCCGCCTCTATAATATTTGAATAGTTATTCTGCTATTCTTAACGTTCTTAATGCATGTTGAATATGAAAGTGGAGGGATACACGGGCAGAAGAAGGCCGAATAAAAGATGGATCGATTGTGTGAAGAATGATATAAGAATGAAAGGAGTAAGCATGGAAATGACGGCTGATAGAGAGGAATGGAAGAAAAAGATCTACTGCGCCGACCCCAGATAATGGGAAATGGGCAAGAGGATGACTATTCTGCTATACTTAACTGAATTGAAGAAATTGGCGAACATTTAAACTGGTTAGCCGTTCTCAAGTTGATTACGTTCTTGAGTTGTATTAAGCTAGTAAATGACGCATTTGCATACTATGCGACGTCTAAAAACTGCACATATCTATGTTTTAACGTTTTAGATAATTGAAACAAATAATACACAAAAGACGGGATGGAAAGAGATACCGTTACGTTAGCCACTCAGTATCGTAGCGAGAAACCATGTTTTCACTCATTCGCTATTGTCGCAACTAAATGAAAAAACATCAATTGATTTTGAACGGTATAATTTTGACACTAGTGCAATATTTACCTCTTGTTTGTATATAATTTATTGTAAATAAGCCGGTATATAAGTCATTATCAAGAGTCAAAGTTGTCAATTAGAAGCTGGGCTTCGATTAATAGCCTTTCTTTTTTTTTTGTTCCCCTGAGGAAAATGCATTATATTGCATACCCCGGATGCGGCGCGCCGGCGGTTATGTGGGGCTCTCCTCCCCAGAAGGGAGAGGCCTACCCACTAAAAACCTCAGGATGGCCTTCCTCAGGTATGAATGGAGTCCCCGGAAACATCAAGCTACTTCCGGGAACTCCGATTAATAGCCTGAATCCAACTCCTTTTACAAGTTTAAACAAGTTCACATTATATCTCTAAAAGTTATAGTTTCATTAAGTTATTTACTACAGTTAAAATAATTAGCAAAGTAACTATTGAGTCATTAATTCTTTGACGACCTCCATAGTCGAGTGGATAATACACCGGTTTCAAGGTGTCGCCATCTCTGAGGTCCCGGGTTCGAATCCCGGTGGGGGCAGATGTTTGTGTGATGAATGCGAGCATTTGTACCTTAGTCATGGTTGTTGATATATCTATACTAATATTATAAAGAGGAAAGATTTGTTTGTTTGTAATGAATAGGCTCCGAAACTACTGGGCCGATTTCAAAAATTCTTTCACCTTTGGAAAGCTACATTATTCCCGAGTAACATAAGCTACTTTTTATCCCGGAAAAATCGACAGATCGCACGGGATGCGCAATAAAGGCTTCGCTCAAAAACTACTGCACAGATTTTCACGCGGCTTTCATCAATAGATAGAGTGATTCTTGAGCAAGGTTTTGCGGTATTTTTTATCTCGGGAAAACGGATAGTCCCACGGGAAGCACGATAAAACCTTCGCGCCATAAACCGACTTCCGCGCATATGTAGCCGTGGGCAGAAGCTATGACCCTTAACCCTCTATAGACCCAATCCCGATATCCACGCAGGCGAAGCCGCGGGCAGAAAGCTAGTATTTCAATAAAAATTATTTATATATGTATAATATATGTATGTCTATCCGTTACCCTAGATCCCATTGCACAAGCCTTACAGAGCTTAGTTTGGGCTAGGCTAATTGGTGTAAGTGTAACAAATATTTATTATTATTATTAAAATTAAATCCAAGCATTGTTATCATATGAGTAATCGTTAACAATAGTATCTTTTTTCATTTGCGTATTTTTGATAATTGATTTAAATCCGTGAAAAGGAGAATAGGTAACACTTAGTGGAATAAACATATAATAAACTTATTTTAACTAATGACATAAATACTATATTCTAAGCTTAAAAAATTACTACAAATAAAATATACAAAATTTACAAAATAAAAAAAACTTCACCTCCAGTGCTGCCGTCAGGGATGGTGCCCAAAAGGCTGGCAGCATTTCCCGTTGGACGGCGAGGCTAATACGCTGACCGAGATAACTGCCAGCCTTTTGATCACCCGTCACCTCGGCGAGTCTCTTCGCCAAATCCTTAAAAAGGGACCGAGCGCTTGGACCCCATGGACCCATTGTCTCTACACCAAACGGCGCAAATATGTAGCTATCATTGAGAGCCGAATATTTACGCCGCTTAGAGCACTCAGCAGCGGCAGCTGCCGCGCCTGCAGCAAGGGACGTACTACCTGTATGACACGGAGCAAGCGCATCAGAGCAAGTTGCGTCCCACACAAGAGGACGACCCTGCTTCCATGGAATGAGCGTCATCCCTTCAGGTCTCCTGCCGTCGTCACGAGAGATACCACTAGGCTCAAGAAGCGCTGGCACGTTGACTGCGACAAGAGCTCTGCGGATGACGTCATTGATGCAGGCGTGGCGGGAGACTCTGCCAGCGCTTTTTTGGCAAGAGAGGCCATGGCGGAACTTAGTTGAACTTAGTGGAACTTTGTTGTAAAAGGCTATGCATTGCTATCAATCTTCTTGTTTGTCAACATATCACATTATATCTACATAGTATAAAACAAAGTCGCTTTCTCTATATCACTATGTATGTATGCTTAAATCTTTAAAACTACGCAACGGATTTTGATGTGGTTTTAATAGATAGAGTGATTGAAGAGGAAGGTTTATATGTGTAATAACTAGAGATCGGATAATCGGGTGCACATTTACCTAAAGATAGTTTAAGACAAAGTATGGAAACGGCTTTTTATTGTTTTGTTAAATAAAAATCCCGGGATTGCGGAATTGGATAGCCGGATGTTTATTTATTTACCTAATTTAGTTTTTGACAAAGTATGGAACTGTCCTTTTATTTTATTATAATAATCCGTCTCACTCACACTCATTAAATCGGAAGTTAACTCAGAGTGAGATACTAGACCATACTTACGCCCGGGCACCATTTCTGTTTTTTTATTCAATTATTTAATTGATTATTGTTTTAGTCAAACTAGCTCACTACTTTTGTATAACACTCTTCATGTAATAAATCGTACATTCATAAATCGCACGGGGAACTGAAACTAAACTTCTGGTAAATACATTTGCATTAGTTGTATAAATGAACCCGGAGTCTCGGTCTTTTGAAAATAAATACCACGTGCTAATTTAGTAATTTTCAAACAATATCACTACGTTAAATTTGCAGTCCCGTATTTTCCCGGGATTTTTATTTAACAAAATGTATTTTAAAACGCCGCTTCCATCATTTTTGAGCCAAAAATTAACTTTAGGTAAATATGCATCCGATTATCCGATCTCTAATAATAACATCCATTAAATAGTCGAGTAACAGTGTTATTATTGAGGTTTCTAATGTGATGTCGTAAATAATTACATTTTTTCGCTTACATTGCAAACGCAGGCTGAACCCTACGAGATTTATCAAAATAATATACCAACGTTCATAGATTTTCCGTAGTGTATTTAGTAGCAGCGTTGCACCCGTGCGAAGTCGGGGCGGGTCGCGAGTTATCAATAAATGCACAAATTGACTCAAATTAGCGTCTTCAACAAAACGCGTTAAAATTATATATTGGCAATAATAGGCTTGTATCCACTATGAACAAATCTGATGCATTAGGTTGCATAACTATTAAGATGATCATTTAATTATGAAAAAACAAAGTTTTATAAAATAATAACTTTTGATTATTTATATTTTTATAAAATAAAATTGCACAAAATAAGCCATAAGTCACGTGACAGCAAACACCAATTAAATAGTGTTACGTCACGCCGTGCGAAACGTCAAAGTCAAAATGTCATTCCCAAGTTCATTCATTCCTTCTCGCGAGTGTCAGCCACTTTTTACGTATCTGCTGATTGTTTGGCACGTATATAAATAATTTTTTGGTGTTTTTATACTTGTGCTTGTACACTGGGGCACTATGCAGTACTTGTAATACGATGAATCCATTTTTTATTAAAATAACTTCACAATACCGAATATTCCGATACTAAAACAGCTGTGTTTTGCACGGCGTGACGTCATTCAAGACGCCATGACAGTCATGAGCGTTTTTGATGACTAATGTCAAATATTTAATTAAATGCAAAATTATTCTTATAAATAAGCATTTTTTTTTCAAAAATAATAATTATTTTGTATAGAATAGGCATCAAGGTATATTAGTATCTAACTACTGAAATTTAGGCAACAAGCCTATTGGTTGTTGGTCACCTGTATTATATTTATAACCTTATTTATTAAGGAAAGCGTGATACAATTTCGGTGCGACTCGGTGACCCGAACCAGCGCTATTAGATAATTAAGTTAGCAGCACGTTAGTTATGTAAGTCGGTGTCTTGCTTCTAATGTATGTGTTTTTTTCCTCTTCTACGACAATATATGGAGTCTACCGCTTGGAGCGTTTCGCCGAGCAATAGATCATTATGTTTTGGTCCTTCTATTGGCTTTTTAATGAAATAGTAGCTGACCCAGCAAACATTTATTTCTACCGAATTTCCTGATTAGAAAATAAAATATAAGTTGTGATATGACTATTAAAAAATATAAACAAATATGAAAATTATGGATTGTATGTATTTATTAATGTCACGTTAAAATAAATAACAAAATTGTCTACCCTTTTCACTTGTGGGTATGAAAATATCTTTATAAATTGTAGTATATATGTATGTTATTCTGATGTATCTACACTAATATTATAAAGAGGAAATATTTGTATTTTTGTATGTAATAAAAAAACTCAAAAAGTACTGGACCGATTAGAAAACTCGATAGTACCATACAAAAAACAACGAAACCAATGTTCCTACATGAAAAAAATAATATTTGTTCTTATTTATTAGGTTAACTTCTATGCTACGAAAACTACAACTTTCCCCAATACAACTGAGTGTATGGACTGCTCGTACAAGTCCTCAGGATACGTCCGTTCCATTGACATCGCCTCAACAGAGCGAATCGGACGGAAGCGCGCGCCGGAACGCTACCGATAACCATGTCAGTATTGAAAAAAACCGCAACTTGTCAAAGAATACGAAAGGCAGACAAACAAATGATAAGGTCTATTTCACTTCGTTGTTGTGTTTACTTTACCATATTCTCGTGTAATATCTGGTTATAATATAACTAGTTACAGTCCGTGGCCGTCCGTCAGTTTTGAAATGAAAAGATATCTTTATTTGCGATAAAAACTATTTTATATTCTTCCCTGTGTCTCTTAACAAATTGTAACGAACCCCGACTAGCTGTTTTTATCATATTTTCCCGTGGTGTATGTATGTCGTTGTCCTGACCAAAGAGTACTCCCGCACTTCGAAACTTGGCTCTGCGGGAGGGCGGAAGTAACCTACCGCTTGACTCAGATACTTACCGGACATGGCTGTTTCGTTGAGTATCTGAGTCGAATAGGAAGGGAGGACACGACACGATGCCACCATTGCGCATCCGACCTCTCTGACTCGACTCAGCACACGCTGGCGGAGTGCCCCGCTTGGGATTCCGAATGCCGATTCTTGGTTGAAGAGATCGGGCAAGATCTGTCTCCGCCAATGTTGATTGTGGTAATGCTGGTGGATGACGGAGATTGGAGGGCTGTGGCCTTCTGTGAAACGGTGATGCTCCAGAAGGAGCATCCGAGCCGCCGAGCGGGATCGGGAGATGGCAGATCCCGCTCGAAGGAGGCGGCCTCGGGCCAGCTAGCCTAGTCTGAGATGCCGCTGCGGGTCGTTAACGGGCACGACGAAGCTCGCGGCCGTGGAGGCGACCCGGGAGGTCCCTCATCCTCGTCCGGTGACGTCGTTGGAGGTTGGAGAGGAAGAGGCTGCAAGATCACTCCCCCCGAGAAGGGCTCCCCTAGCGCACCTAGGGTAGTGAAGGCCGGGGGTTCTCAGATGCAACACTCGATCCTGAGGACGGCCATCGCAGAGGTTTTTTAGTGGGTAGGCCTCCCCCTTCTGGAAAGGAGAGCCCCACATAACCGCTGGCTCTCCGCAGCCGGGGTATGCAATTAAAGTTCCTAAGCGGAACAAAAAAAAATGGCTAGCCTTTTAGAGGTCAACATAAACACCCGCCGTATACCAGTAATAGAACTCTTGGCATCACTCCGCTATACCTGGGCGAGTTTTAATGAAATTTGGTACGAGGATAGCTGGAGACAAGGGAAAGAACTTAATTTTTACAGAGAAAAAATATATCTTTCTTTTTGGGAAATCTGTCATAACGACGAGGCTAATGGCGGCAACTTGCAGCACATAAAGATAAAGAAAAAAAAGAAAGGACTCGAATCTTATTTTTATTTTCTTTTGTCTATGATATGAAATGTTATGAAATTCAATTTTAAATTATGATGGAGTATATTATTTTAAATTTACCTACTACTTGTATATTATTTTAAACCTATATGCGCACATTGAATTTTTAGTTACAAATATAAGAA
Source organism: Scirpophaga incertulas (assembly GCA_036419045.1). Taxonomy (NCBI): domain Eukaryota; kingdom Metazoa; phylum Arthropoda; class Insecta; order Lepidoptera; family Crambidae; genus Scirpophaga; species Scirpophaga incertulas. The sequence continues at coordinate 27,469,372 of CM071633.1, read as the reverse complement.
ATCCTTTAAAATTTCGTACCTACTGACGAGGTGATTGAATAAAAGCAAATAAAAATAAAATTGTTACAGAAATAATACATATAGTACTTGTACCTACATGATGGATCGTAAATCCTACGTATAGTAATGGACGTGCGTACGCGCCTTTCAATGGTGAAGAAGTGTGGCCATAGAATTATAGGATATATTTTTGTTCTTTCCTTTTTCAAAAATCTATGTCTATAATTAAACAGATTCGCGTTATGTGAATTAAGTCCATTTTAGCATATTGTTATAAAACTGATGAACTAGTCTGGTATTCACTTTATTACCACTTCACTCTGTCACGCTCAACAACCGATTGCTCAAATTTTTACAATTCTTTCCTCACTTGCTCCGCCTCACTACCACTTCCGGCCTACAACCAACCTCCTTTCGTGTCACGATGGAAACGGTTACAAGTCTCAGTCAGCACAACAACTTTTTGTTATAATTTCTCATGAGTAATATGTAAACTAATGATAATCATATTATATTTAGTTCAAAATGATTTATTTATTAATGTAAGTGCAATATTAAATATATTTTACAAATTTAAATAAATGGTATAACCAACGGAATCGAAACGGAAGTTTGGTTTGACAACAATATTGTGGCAGTGAGACTTCTTATTAAATATCAATAAATTACACAATTTTAAACTTATATTAAACAATTATTATGTACGTAATTTACTAACCAGACACGATTTTGTAGAAAGCAATATTGAAAATCACAACAATATGAATAATACAGTTGAATTCTTAAAAGCGTCGATAAAGTTGTAATTTTAATCGTGTTTTCTTTTAATCAGTAATATGTTATGCAAAACCAAAGTAGGATTACTTATTAACATGACCTCCATAGTCGAGTGGATAGTACACCGGTTTCAAGGTGTCGCCAGCTCTGAGGTCCCGGGTTCGAATCCCGGTGGGGGCAGATGTTTGTGTGATGAATGCGAGAACTTTAGTCATGGTTGTTGATATATATTTCTATAAAAAATATTTATATATGTATAATATATGTATGTGTCTATTCGTTACCCTAGATCCTATAGCACAAGCCTTATAGAGCTTAGTTTGGGCTAGGCTAATTGGTGTAAGTGTAACAAATATTTATTATTTATTTATTATTATTTATTAACAGCAACCGGAAACTCTTAAGGCGATTTCTTTTTATTTATATACTACTATTTGTTATTTCGTATCATAAAGACAAAGAATACTCGGAATCGTTGAATAAGGCGTCAATAATTGTATAAGTAAAAGAAGTTAAATAAACTGAATATTGTTTATGTATGTACCATGAGACATTTATTAAAGGATTTTTCAAAACTTTATATACAATACAATATCAAAACCTATAAAAAATCCCAATAATAAATGGAATACAAAATTATAGACATAATTAATTGTTAAATTATGAAATGTACAGCAAAAAAGACACCACCACAAGGTATTTAAATTGCACAAGTGGTCGCAAATTTTCAATAAATAAATATAATATTTATGTAAAAAATATTTTATTGAATCTTTTACAGACCTTCTCCTAAATTAATTCGTAATTATATCTACAAATATTATATATAATATCTATATAAACAGGTATCATTTAAGAGCTTGGTGGAGCTTGGTGTTTTCGACTCCTTGTCGCCTTGTGTTCCATTTTAATTTCGCTTATTTTGTACATTCTGCGTTCTGTGGCATTCTTTAATTGAGACAATTTAATTAAACAAGAGACTTTAATTAAATAAATATATAAAAATAAACTAAACAAAAAGTATATAATACGATAATACTTGTTTGTACAAACACCGTAGTCATAATTAAGGTGTATTCAGTAAACGATAAAAATTACTGCACTTCATAAAAAGTAAATTAATCTTAAGTCAAATATCTGATTTAGTGGCCCAACAACGCCTATAATGCGCTTCGTACATGCGCAAACACTTCATAGACGATAAATGTATATAGTCTGTTAAAAGCAGCTCTGTGCTCGATTGACTTGCGACACGGGCAACCGTACACTCTAGAACGCGTACCATCAAATAGTTCCACTGTGGTTAAGTTGGTACTATGACGTACAATAAAATTCAATTTACTATGAAAATAATTGCAGGGGTGCCAACATTATCTCTAAGGAATTATATCTTTGTATATGATTAGAAAGAAGTTTAATAACACTAGTTGATTATGGTCTGAACATATACCTTCTATTTCTTGGTTCTTCTAGATAAGACTGCGATTCCCGAACAAGTATAGAGTCAAAATGTATGTTTGACATCAATAAGTGTCTATTTGACTTTAACTACAGGGATTTTAAGTTTAAAGTATACTAAAATATGACAGTTATATTGAGTGTTCTCAACATATTTAATTTTAATGGAAGGCTCGACAGGGGAACTGCACATTTTCTATTTTCATCGCTATCACGAACGGCGAAATGATCTAGTCAGCATTGTTTCAGCTTACCACGCGTACGCTTATGATTTGATTCCCGCATACGACTATTTTTTTCTTATTTTTTTTAATTTACTATTTTAATAATGAAATGAATTTAACCGAGACAAACGTTGATAATTATTAAATTAATTTCAATTTACATAAACTAGTATATAAAGTTACATGTGGAGTTTCAAAGGCTTATTTCTTAAAACAACTGGCCATTCTGAAATAATCTTTTAGGGTTTGCATACCCCTTCATTTTTATTTTTTAACAAGGTGAAATGCTGTTACGCGCCGTACCTGTTAATGGCTACCATACCCACTAAACCACCTCGATGTCCATTCTGTCCTCACTTAGGTGCTGGTGAGGTGCACCTGGGTGCTGGAAGCTCAATTTTTTTACATCACTCTTGGACAATCCGGCCAGCTACGATATTAAAGCCTGTGGGGGATTACCGTGGACATGGAAGTAATTCCTAAGCGCACAGGTCACACCTTGAGTGATCATTGAGGGGCTATAAATTCTCGTCCTCTATCACCCAGCCGTCTGCGTCGGATGGGAGCGGCGTAAGGATCGTTTTCCCGCTCCCTCTTCACTGCTTCCTCAGCAAGGCAGAAAAATAGGCTAAGAAATAACATTTTCATAGAAGGAGGCTCGAGCCTCCCATCCCCTCCCGCTTTCGACCATCTTTGCAATGATGATTGGTAGCGAGATGCCACAGCTACCCAACGCCTCGCGTAGCTCATACCGCTGGTATATCATGGCCCAGGCTGAGCACTCTATCAACGTGCCCCACGTTGGGCGCCAGTGTGGCACTGCTTGTGACAGGGTGACTTGGGTTGTTTAAAAGAAAGGCACCAATAGTCACTTAATATGTGTGTTTACTATAGTAGGTATAAATTAAAGGCACAATGTAACAATAAATCACATTACAAAATTAACACAATTACAGCTAATACGAAATACTGTAAATATATTAGCTACTTACATATGTGCCTTCGTAACGTTTTATAATATTAATTTATTATTACTCTGAGAGTTGTTATTATGTATATTAATATTTATTTTGTAATTTTGTTCAATTTCATATGATATGCTCAGCAAATAATGGTTCGAGTGATTTAAAATGATCAAGGCAGCCAGCCAGGAGACAAGGAGTAAAATATAGCGCCTTGTTACAAACGTATGCCGTGTCGTATCGTCGGGAGCATCACAGTGCTGACACCGCGGCGTTTCCATCCGACGAGCGACCTTGTGCAGGTAGAAACATCCATGTCTGGTCAATACCTACACCAGGTTTTGCATACACTTACTACTACCACACGGAGAGATTCACTTGTAGGTATTCGTCTAGCCTGTTCCGGAATTATTCTTATATGCATAGACTGTCAGATTGGAGTGGGTCTAACTGCCTAACAGTGAATCCCACAAAGTCCAAACTCATGTTATTAGGCACAAAAAATAACCTACAAATGTTTGATGACAATGGGGTAACATTCGATATAAAAATTGCAGGGTGAATCTGTGGAGCGAGTGCAAACTGCGAGAAATCTGGGACTTGTCCTCGACAGCCAGCTGAAGTTTGAGGAGCATATCATAGAATGCGCTAGAAGCAGTTTTTATCGTTTAAAAATATTATACAAAATAAGGCCATATATAAATATAGAACTAAGAATTAAACTATGTGAGTCACTAATCCTATCCAAATTCAACTACTGTGACATTGTATACGGTCCGTGCCTTCTATCCAGATCTGCTAAATTAATCCAGCGTGTACAGAATGCATGTGCTCGTTATTGCTTTCATGTTCCACCACGTTCTCATATAACTCCTTTCCTGAATGAGGCAGGCTTACTGAAAATGGAAGCTCGCCGGAAACTCCATCTTGCCACTCTGCTGTTCGATGTCATTAATACTGGGAAACCACAGTACCTTATTGACAAGTTAGTTTGGTTCCAGGAGCACACCCGATACCAAATGCGAGCGCGGACTCTTGTGTTCATAGCCCCTTTGCATCGTTCCATGCCCTTTAGGGGTTCCTTTAGATATGCTGCCTCGCGATGTTGGAACAACATCCCACCACCGATGCGAGACTTAAAAACGAAGAATACTTTTAGAAAACACCTAAAAAGATATCTTATGTCTTTACAAGTAAATGTGCAGTGACCAAAGCAGGGCATACATACCACTGAATCCGAAGGTACACTGAAAAATAATGTTCTTTATTGTTGTTTGTTTGTACACTTGTCATTGTTTTATGGTTCTCATAATCTTGTATTCTTGATTTTTGTGGTTATGCTTTGAATAGATACTTATTAGTCGGTACTTATTTTAAATAATATCAATCAGCCACATGTTTTTTCAAAGTGTAATAATTATATCATAATTTTAATCACTACGTTTTTGTGGCGTCGATAAATAACCCACAGATCAGTCAATAACCTTCATCCATATCCATACCATAGATACATACCACAGATTAAAACAGAGTTATGTCGCGTTCACTTCTTTTTGGTTTTTTTTTTTTTTTTTTCTAGGATTATTAGTTTATAGATTAGTAATACTACAATAGTTAGAAAATATATATAGTTTATAGATTATTCATAATACAATTAGTATACTGGACCTGTGATTGTAGTACGTCACCCCTAACCCAAGGTGCTGGCTGAAAATCAGCGCTTCTGTGGTTATTGTTATCACAGAAGCTTAGCTGAGACAGCAACCTGTTGGCCTCACGCAGCATGCCTACATTACCATCTGTGTATCTAAATAACTATTTTTGTAAGTCCATTTTTATAAATATGTGTTGTCAGTCTCTTTTGTTGCCGTGAAGGCCAATTAAATGTTTTTCTTTCTTTCTTTCTTTCTTTCTTTCTTAATTGACAGTTCAAGTCTACGGCTACGGGTCTACATTGACTACGACGCTACGAAGTTGTCTGGGTCAGCTTGCGTCTCCGTAGCAGGCTGCTAGTTCAAGATGAAGACATAAACGTTCCATTATAACATAATTTGTCTATTTAAGATTTTTAAAGAAGACATGGAAATGTAAAAAAATAAAATAGTAATACATTAATTGGACAATATAAGTGAGTTGCATTTGCAACGGTTGGACTGATATTAAGTGATGTACATAATTGTCTATTTAATTACTGTTTGTCATATTTTGTATTCCCTTGATATTTTTAATGTTTTGTTGTTTCGTACTCGGCAAGTTCGTTCATGTTATCTTTTTCTTTTTTTTATATACCACAATATACCACACACCACAATATGCACAATATACCACAGATTTGTATTACGGCCGATTTTCCAAGTTCCCCGTATTGTTCACACAGTTTTAAGTTCACACTCTTGTTCTGTGCTGTTACTCGTACCTGATGTCATTACTGTGTCAAGCAGAATACTAGTGCAGCAGCCTATGCTTGCTGCTTATACTTTTTTTGGTATCATGCAGTTATGATAATGAAATAGTAGATTGTTAACCGAGGGTGGAAAGAATCAAATCCCGAGGTATTTAGACGGCTATAGTCCGAGAAGGAATTGATTCTTTTACCCGTGTTAAACACTCTACTTTTCACTTCGAATATATGAGGAAAATAAAACATTGGTTGTTTATTTAATCTATTTATTGATAATATATGTTAATATCAGTAGACCATCAGTTGGCAGAACACAATTTGCCTCGTCTTTAATTGAATCTGGTGTCAATATTTCGGAATCGCTTGAACTCATTTTTAAATTAAAATCTTAACTAGTATAAGAGATTATTTGAATTTTCTCAAATTCCGTCACAGATATATGTCTATACTAATATTATAAAGAGGAAAGATTTGTTTGTTTGTTTGTTTGTAATGAATAGGCTCCGAAACTACTGGACCGATTTCAAAATTCTTTCACCTTTGGAAAGCTACATTATCCCCGAGTAACATAGACTACTTTTTATACCGGAAAAATCGACAGATCCCACGGGATGCGCAATAAAAGCTTCGCTCAAAAACTACTGCACATATTTTCATGCGGTTTTCATCAGTAGATAGAGTGATTCTTGAGCAAGGTTTTGCGGTATTCTTTATCTCGGAAAACGGATACTCCCACGGGAAGCGCGATAAAACCTTCGCGCCATAAACCGACTTTCGCGCATATGTAGCGGTGGGCAAAAGCTATGACCCTTAACCTTCTATAGACCCAATCCGAAATCCACGCAGGCGAAGCCGCGGGCAGAAAGCTAGTATATAATAAATTTACATTCCGCCAATTTATGTCGACTGTTTAAATTTTAAATATGGAACTCACCGCGTGTTTGGTTGCGGCTTATTCCGCTGGAAGTAGTTTGCGCTAAGTTCACACTGGCTGTTTAAAAACTCACATGGCCGCAGCATTTTTTTTTATAGTTCACAGCTGACAGTTCGTAGCTGACATTCGTAGTTCTATTTTTAAAGTTATTCCGGCCCTTGGGTGGGAAGTTAATTGTATGAGTTTTTCCCTCCCTATGTCGGGAAGCAGCATTTTCCACCCAATAATCAGATCAAAACAACATAACTTTCCGAGTATGAGAAATGAAAAATAATATGTTATTATTATGTATTGTTTTTGTCGTCGTGTGGTTCAAAATTAATGTATTTCTTTCTAATTTAATTGTGAATTTTGACCTGACTACATACACCATACTAAGGTGGGGTCAGTTCATATCTTTTATGGTATGCGAATAATGCGCTTAAATTGGGTAAGAATTTTTTCCAAAATTTTTGGCTACGGTATATATTAGAGGATATAGTATGAAATTGTAGTTTTGTATGACGATTTTAAAGAATTACGCTTTTTCCATACTAATATTTTCCTTATTTATTTAATTAATTAAGAAAGAAAACGTAATAATTTTTTAAGACGCCCGTCAATAAATATTAACATAACTAAGTAATAACATAGTTTTGAAGATTTAGTCAGTAATGTATGAAATACCGGCGAAAAAAAAAACAAGTAGTTTCTGAAAATTTTATTTAGTTTTTAATAACCTAATTCTGAGATTTAGTAGTCACCAAATTTAGATGATAGAATTTGGGTTATAAAGTAATTTGAATATAAGTATTTTCTATGGCGCTTAAATTTAGAAAATTAATTAATTTAAATACGAGCGTAACAAACTGTAATTTCACAGATAAGAACTTATTATTACTAAAAATTTTACTACAAATGTTCTAAAGTTTATTTCTAAAGATACAGTGTTTGCAGCATTAGAATAAAAATGACGATTTATCAAATCGTTATCTATTTTGTATAGACTCCAATAATAATTTTTTTTTCATTGCATACCTCACGCCTGCTTATTATTGACAATTCCCAGCCACTTGTTGGGGCAGGTTCCCTTGAAAGCTGGGCTGGAGTGTGCCAAGTGCACGTCCAGCAACTCGGCCACTGGCAGCAGCCGCGCCGCGATTGCCTTCAGCACACTCACCACATGAGAGCCTACCTCTTGGGGTTTCGTAGACAGCACCTCTATGGCCCGTGAGTTAATGGCATAGTTCACTACATTTCTTAGGTAGAACTAGAAACAAAAAAGATATATATATATATAAATTACGGTTAGAGATTAGATTCAGTTGGTATATACTATACGTACACTTTCGCTTAAATGAGCGCTACGGGTTGGATCTATATCCCCACGCACGCCTTATAAAGGGCCGTGTCTAATAAAGATATGTGATGTAAGTGACAACATTTTTTTTTATTCAACACAGACGTAATGTACATGAAATTTGTTATCATACATGATGTAATAATGATTATATTATACAATTGCGTGAAGCGTGCCTAAGCCGAAAGGGTCATTTCAGCTTGTATAGGGTGTTAGACACCATTGGGTGTCGTTCATTTTCAGTCGTCGCCCATAAACATGGGTAAAGAGAAAAAGGAAAAAATATATATTTAAAAATAGATAAATGGGCATGTAAATATTAAGTAATTTTCTTAGCTCCACTTAGCTACTGGCGACACTGAAATAAAAAGCTCATCTCTACAACATACAGCCTATCAACTCATCAAAATAAGCTATTATACATATATAAGCGACCGATTAAATTGGTAAGCTACATTAGTATTATAAAAATCTATATGACAATGTTTGATTAGAGATCGGAAAATCGGATGCATATTTACCTAAAGTTAATTTTTGGCTCACAAATTATGGAAGCGGCTTTTTAAAATACATTTTGTTAAATAGAAATCCCAGGAAAATACGGGACTGCAAATTTAACGTAGTGATATTGTTTGAAAATTACTAAATTAGCACGTGGTATTTATTTCAAAAGACCGAGACTCCGGGTTCATTTATACAACTATGCATATGTATTTACATGAAGTCAGATTTCAATGACCCCCCAAAGTGATAGATAGTGATTAAAACTGTAGTAACCGAGGTAATATTTACGCCCCATTTTAAATAGGATATTATAAGCTCACATTTGTACGCTTCAGAGAAGGTTGTTTATGGCATGTACTTAAAGTATTAAAAGTAAATTGTATCTTGAAAATTATATGCTATAAAGTTTTGTTGTAACTTATTGTTTTATTTAACACTCGACTTTCTTCCTCTAAAACTCTATATACCTACTCACAATCACACGGGGAACTGAAACTAACGTCTACTCATGTAACGTCGTTTTTAAGCTCATATTACCGACTAGTTTTGCATTACCAAAATGTTCTACAGTACCGGAATTCCGGATTTTTATTTATGGAAATAAAATAAAAGACAGTTCCATACTTTGTCAAAACTAAATTAGGTAAATAAATAAACATCCGGCTATCCAATTCCGCAATCCGGGATTTTTATTTAACAAAACAATAAAAAGCCGTTTCCATACTTTGTCTTAAACTAACTTTAGGTAAATATGCATCCGATTATCCGATCTCTATTGATTACATATTACGTATTAACGTAATCAAACATTGTTATATAGATTTTAATACATTATCTATGTATTCAAATAATTAAAAGAGTTATTTATATACGGCCTCAAAACTCAAATCCAGGAAGAGTTCGACGTTGCAAACATGAAAAACACGGAAAGTCTACACTAAAGCACTAAAGTATTTTCCCGAGGCGAACAATAAGCTGTACACATTTCTTCGTCTACGGTCGCTAGGCATTTTCAATACCCCATATTTCGAATGCGAAGCGTTCGGTGGCGAGACGAGAGGTCTCGAGATGGGCTGTGTAATGAGAATCTTCATAGCCACTGTGCGTGAAACATCAACAGTGGTACCCCACTGGTGGTACTGCTAATTATACTATGTATGTATGTAAGAACCAATCATAAACATATATATTTTAGAATTATAAATGTATGTTATTATATATAGTATACAGAATGTACGACTTCTGTAGTCGAATAGTTAGTACACCGGTGTCGCCATCTCGGAGGTCCAGGGTTCAAATTTCGGTGGGGGCAGATGTCTGTGTAATGAATGCGAGCGTAATGAATAATATATATTTGTATTAAACATATTAGTATAATATGTGTATGTCTATCCGTTACCCCAGATCCCATAACACAAGCCTTACAGAGCTTACTTTGGGCTGGGGTAATTGGTGCCTTCCCGGAGGTGGCTTGGTGTTCCCGGGGGCTCCCTACATGCCTAAGGAAGGCCATCCCTGAGGTTTAGTGGGTAGGCCTCCCCCTTCTGGGGAGGAGAGCCCCACATAACCGCCGGCTCGCCACAGCCGGGGTATGCAATTTAATGCATTTCCCTCAGGGAAACAAAAAATAAAAAAGGGGTAATTGGTGCAAGTATAAGCACTATTTATTTATTTATTTAATAAGTGTAAAGTAACTTTGTCCTTATATGTATCTGAGTACAAGGCTATGTAGTTCTTGAGCTAGTTGTGTCCTTAAATTGTATATACATATGTAATTATTGACATATGACAGTAAAGGCCTTTATTGAATAAATATTATTTTGACTTGATTATAAATTGAGTAATTCTTATAACTGTATATGAAAATAGAAATTTCAATTTTATTTATACTTATCATAAATCTCTAGAGACGTCGATTCTGTACATGGAATGTATTTCCAAAATAACTAAAAAGAGTATTTCTCTCCAGGTAGGCAGAGACTGAGCTGTGCCCCTGGCATTGCAGATGTCCATGAGCGATGGTTACCACTCACCATCAGGTGGGCCATCTGCTCGTCTGCCGCAAAGGCCATAAAAAAAAAAAAAAAAAAAAAAAAAAATAACTATCACGGGGTGATTAGGGATCGATACTGATGCCAAAAATTCAATCAGTGAAATTTTTGTCTCTGTCTGTATAACCGTTATAGAAACAAAAACTACTTGACGGATTTTAACGAAACTTGGTACTATTATTTTTAAGTATGCTTCTGAGCTGGTATACTTTTTATCACGCTACAATCAATAGGAGCAGAGTAGTGAAGGGAAATGTTGGGAAAACGGGACAAGTTACTCTATTTTTTAAGCTTCCGTCGTGTGTGCAACCTTAATGGTTAAAGCTACACAGAAATCATGTATGACGGAAATGTTCTCCTTAAAATTACATAAAAATATCCCAAGACAGCATATGTCTATCTTTTATGGTTGACTCACAATAACACGTGTAACTCCCGATAGCTTAGCAGTTCGAAGCTTTCTGATTATATTTGTCTACTATTACGTTTATAACACTCTCAGTCATCCCTAATTAAAAAAGTTTACATTATTAACTATTCCATATAAAATAATCATAGAATTGCGTATAGAAACACGACATATTATAATTCCCTACTAAAATACGAAAGTTAATCTGTCTGTTACATCAAAACCACAGAACCGCGAGGAAAGGCATAGGTTACTTTTTTATATGATATAAATATGTAAAGATTTATTGAAATGTGTTTTATTTAAATTACACAATTGGTAGATAACATTTTTTTGTATTCTGTATATAATAAGAGTACTCTTTTATATGAGATATATTGTAGAAGTAACTGCGATTATTACGGCCTCCCGCACACGGGCGTTTGTGGCTGTGGCTCGTAGCTCGTGTGTGGCGACAGTTTAGATTTATTCGTGTAAGTCGGGGCTGATATGCATCACTGCAACCTATTAAGATCTATTGTGACCAGCCTCCTATGTAGGTTCTATGTAGGCCCTACAGTAGCTCCCTTACTGGGCACTGACCAAGAAAGATAGGATGTTCCCAGTTCGGATTGTTTTTATTTCATCTGGTCAAGATGTGTTTCCCCAGGTGTCGTTTCTTTTGTGAATCAGCGGTTCACAGCAGCACAAGAGGTGTATTGGTGTTCACGCTCTTGTTCGCAGAATCTGCATGTGTCAGTGTCCTTAAGTTTCATGTTGTAAAGGCGGCGATAGTTACTTTTGAAGATACAGCGACATGTCTGCGGCGCTGTCGGCGATCGAAAACGCTCCATACTCAGTACATTGTAATCGTGACTTCATTATTCAGTAAACACGCCTAATTTCTATATAATTAACAAAATTCCAATAACTTTGTTATTTGTACGTTCATAGATATATTTTTTATATTAAACTAGCGGACCCGACAGACTACGCCCTGTCAAAAAGATTTGTAAAGTGGCAGTTTTTTGTTCCTACTTGAAATGAACATATGATGACAAAATTTGTTTGACAGAACTAACTTACTTTTTTGTCTTCGATTGTTTTGCCAAGGGTTCAAATTGGCTTTTAATGATTAATACAAATTGTTTTATATAGGAGATATAGAATATGTTTGATTTTACACTTTATCAAGATTTTTTTAAAAATTTCTCTACGTACAAACCTTTTCCGGACTTCTACAAATAATTCAAGACCGAAATTAGCCAAATTGGTCCAGGCGTGTTTGAGTTATGCGTTACCAACACATTTTGCGATTGCGATTATATATAGAATAATGTTACATTCAATGTGAGAAAGTTAGAATGTATTCGTTTCATTAGAATTATCTAAAAAAATATTGTACATTTCTTAGAATTCTAAAAACAATTGTCATAAAAATTAAAGTGAAATTTGTATATTGACATACGTTCATGAGATAGAAATTGCTCAAGTTTGATATTAATAAATAAGATAGGCCATATTCAGTTGTAGTTATTTACCCTATTCGCTGACATAATACACTCACATAATCAAAAATCCTACTATAATATACATACATACACACTATATTATAATATATAAATATGTTGCGTTTTCCCGAACGCCCGTTATTTGCTTATATTATTTAATTATATAATAATATTGCTTACGTCCGTAGTTCTGGCTTTGCTTGAAAGTGTGTTTTGTGTGTACTAATGTGCCCTACCGTATGTGGTTATAAATATATATAATATATTACAATACTTGTAGTATGTAAATTGGAGAACGCGTGGCCGACCACTTTTCCAATCCAATGTACACGTAACTAAATGACACGTAAATGATCAATTATTAATCCGCCGAAAATAAACCAAGAATATATTTAAAATAAACTCAATAAAAAATGCCGTGAAAAAATCCGAAGTGACAGTCAAGTACCGAAACCGTAATGTCAAAAATTTTTTTTATTACTTTTTTAAATTTCCTTTTCCGCGGTCCGAAACTCATAAGTCCTAAACAATCCCCACCCCGAGATGAGCAACCCTCATCTCGCTAGTCTACCGGTAGACGGGACAGGGTTGCCACCGCACGGCGCATCACAGAGTCGCCGATCGAGACCTCTGCGAACCGAGGTACACCGTCAGAGCCTGGATAAAGCTTCAAAATGCGTCCTCTACGCCAACGTAGAGGAGAAAGATTTGAATCCTTAATCAGGACAAGATCCCCTACCCGTGCAGGAGCCGTTTTATCTGTCCATTTCAGCCGCTGCTGCAACATGTGCAAATACTCCGAATAAAACCGTTTATTAAAATTTTGTGACATCTGTTGCAGCATTTGAAAGCGAGAAAGTCGACTCAGTGGTACATTCTCAAAGGGATACTCAGGGAGAGCTGCAAGGGGCTGGCCGATGAGGAAATGACCCGGTGTCAAAACCTCCATATCGTTGGGATCCGAAGAGAGTGGGCATAAAGGCCGTGAATTTAAAGTTGCTTCCACTCTGTAAAAGACCGTAGTAAGTCCTCGAACGTAAGAACCGTTTCCCCAATAACACGTCTCAAATGTGTCTTAGCCACCTTCACGACAGCCTCAAAGATGCCTCCCCAATGAGGACATCCAGGAGGATCAAACTTCCACGTAATGCCCTGAGTAGCCATTGCTTGTCCCAAGTCCGTACTATGTTTCGTTAAAAATCATGGACCTCCTTAAGATACCTGTCAGCACCCTGATAATTTGTGCCGCAGTCCGACCGTACCAAACTCGGTAACCCCCTCCGTGAAACAAAACGTCCGAACGCCGCGATAAACGCTTCCGTACTAAGCGAAGATACTATTTCTAAATGTACTGCCTTCGTTGACAGACAAACAAATACACATAAATAAACTTTGTAAGTCTTAGAGGTCCGCAAGTGAGAAGCCCTGACAATAAAAGGACCAGCGAAATCCGTACCGACACCGTGAAAAGGTCTGGTGACACTAACCCGATCGCTAGGTAGGTCACCCATCATAGGCTGCATGGTGTTAGCCTTTAACCGATAGCAAGGTATACACTTAAATATAACCGATCGGACGCACCGTCGCGCCGATAGTATCCAAAATTCCCGCTGAAGAATAGCAAGCAGTGCCGTACAACCTGCATGCGAGTTAGTAATGTGCCGATCACTTACTATCAACTGCGTCAAGGGTCCGTCCTGGGCAGCAAAAGGGGATGCCTAGCCGAATACGGCAGCTTCGAGTTGCGCAGCCGTCCGCCAACACGAAGTAATCCCTCGCCATCAATGAATAAGTTAAGTTTCTGTACGGCACCCTTTAACCGACCCGTCGTCCGTAACGATTTAAGCTCGTCAGAAAACCGTTCCGATTGTACCCGTCGTACCCAAAACATGAGAGCAGCACGCCGTTCGCCTGCCGTCAGAAACAAAGATGTATTTCTTACAACCGGTTTGCGAGTATTCGTTATAAACCGACGCATCCATCCCGTAACGGCCAGTAATTTATTAAGAGAGCTAAACCGCAGTAAAAGAGGGTTTGTGACGATTTCTTTCTCCACAGCCATGACACGCACACAGGGCAGCGGATCCGATCCGATTAAAACCGTAGGGGGCCATGACGACTCCGGTGCCGTCAACCAAGCAGGTCCCCACCAAAGGTTATGACTCACCAACGAGGAGGCATAACAGCCGCGAGAGGCCACGTCGGCGGGGTTCAACTCGCCGGGTACGTGCCGCCAATTCAGATTCACTGACGAGTTTTGAATTTGCGAAACCCGATTCGCAACAAATGTTTCCAGCCTATGTACCGAGGTCTGGAGCCACGCCAAAACAATTTGGCTGTCAGTCCACGCATAAACGTTGCCTATGTTAATGTGCTTCCCGAGTGTATCACAAACATGATTCAATAACCGAGTAAGTAACGCAGCTCCCGAGAGCTCCAATTTGGGTATGGTTGGCGGTTGCGTATAGGAGCCACCTTGCTCTTCACCGTGATTAGATGTAACGCTACTGAACCATCTGGCTGTATCGTCCGAAGATATACGACTGCCGCGAAACCCGATTCCGAGGCGTCACAGAAACCGTGAAGTGACGCATGATACTTCCCCGGTGGAAGTATTTTACGAGGTATAACAACCCTTCCGATAGTGGGTAACTGATCAATAAATGCGAGCCAGTCCGTTAAGAGTTCAGTAGGTAGGGTCTCATCCCACTTAAGCTCAGCCAACCATAACCGTTGTAGAAAACATTTAGCCCAAAATATTATAGGAGCGATCCACCCGTTAGGATCATAGATACGAGCAACCGTAGACAGGACTAGCCGCTTAGTCCATATCTTTTCCGTTATTGTTAAAACCCGAAAGGAAAAGATGTCAGGAACCGGTAAATACTGAACACCTAAAACCGATGTTGAACGAGGAGAGTCCGGATTCTCAAATAACAATGGATCTTGAACGTGATCCGCTGGTAGTCCTTCTAAGAGACGTGGACTGTTCGAAATCCATTTCCGTAGTTCATAGCCAGCCGTTGCCAATAACGCTATGAGCTCGTTACGTAAAATTAAAGCCTCCTGTTCCGAAGATCCACCCGTGATAACGTCATCGACAAAAATTTCCGACTCTAAGACGTCCGCCGCACGAGGGAATCGAACGCGTTCCCGTTGAGCGAGTTCCAACAAGCACCGCATAGCCATCCAGGGGCTAGATTTCAAACCGTACGTGTTTGTGTTCAGTTCGTAGACGCGTAATGGGTGAGACGGGTCCTCGCGCCAAAGAATCAGCTGATACCGTCTATCAGCCTCATCAATCACCGTTTGCCGGAACATCATGCGTATATCCGTCGCGAAGACCACCTGGTGTCTACGAAAGGCCGAAATAAGATCCGAAATATCTTTATGTAGTTTAGCACCCGAGTGCAGGATTTGGTTCAATGAAACACCGTTAGAGGAAGGGGCCGACCCGTCAAACACGACCCGTATCTTACCGCTATCCGATTTAAAAACCGCGTGATGTGGTATGAAATAGTGTTCTTCCGATGAGTAGTCCCTCCGTGCCAGGGACATGTGACCTAATTGTACATATTCCCGCATGAACTCAATGTATTTGTCGCGAAACTCTGTATCTCGCTTCATGCGACGTTCCATAGAAAGCAGGCGTTTCTCAGCAGTGAGGTAGGACTGCCCCAGCGGTTTGCGAATGCTCACAAAGGGCAACCGAGTAACGAAACGACCGTTCGGTAACCGATAAACATTTTCGATAAAATGGCGCTCGCATTCTTCGTCGAGCGGGTCCTTCCGTGAAACCGTGGGTACCTCTTCTGTCTCCCAAAAACGCTGTACTAAATCCGAAAGAGAAACGCCCGTAAAAACCGTATCAGAAACCGTATCATATGCTGGGCCCATAATCATATATCCGTAGTGCGATGGTATAGCAACCAAGCCATTATTATTTAAATTTATAGTGCGTCCGGTGCACAATAATTGACCAAGCACATCAGTACCAAGCAACAAATCAATTTTTCCAATATTTAAAAATTTTCTGTCAGCCAAAGACAGGTGAGAAGCCGAGTTCAAAATTTCCGAAGGTAATTCCACCTGTGGATGTTCTCCTAAAATATCATGCAACACTAGTGCTGTAACTGTAATAACAGGTTGAGAGACCGATTCTCCAACAATGTTAAAGGTACATTGACCATAAACATGTGACACGAGCACATCACCTATGCCACGAACCGAAATATTATTATTAAATATGTATAGGCCTAACCGTCTCGCCAAATTAACTGTTATCATGCAACCTTGCGAACCCGTGTCCGCTAGAGCCCGTGCTCTAACATAAAAACCGTTAATATCACAAATCCTTACCGCAACGGTAGGCAATAAAATAGTATTTAAAAAGGTTGCATTTGGCGAGGCGGCGGCGACTACCTATTCTTGAACGTCACTATGAAATGAAGCATTCACCCGATTAAAAACCTGGGCTGCCGACAGCGCCAGAGGGTTATATGTAGGGGGTCTCGAGCGCCCCAATGGTGCCCGAGTCAGGTGCCAACTGGCATCCGGTGTCCGGTAACCAACCGGATGACCGAAAGATGGCGGCGTGTTCCTCAATCGCGGCCGTTCCGCGAGTGGTGGTGAGAAACCCCTCGCTCTCGCTGCATACGAGGCCGCAGACGCATACTGTTCCGCAGTGACGTCACGAGATTCGTCCGCTTGAATATGCCCTATGCCCGCTGCATAGGGTGCTTGTACCATAGGCCCGGTGCCTCCCCCACCCGTATGTGGAGATGCCTGTGAAGTAGGCCTAAAGCCACCCCCACCCGTATATGGAGGTGTCGCGCGCACGTCCACCCGTCGAGGCGACGCTCGTCCAGAATGAGGAGGTGAAGTCCGTACTTGTCCGCTTTGACCCCCTCCTGAAGGAGAACCAATCCGTGCCGCTGCAGGCCTAACTCCACCATTCCTATTCAGGCATAACATCCCGTGATGTTTGCCGTTACAATGAATACATGGCCGTGCCACTGCACAACTATTAACAAGATGATCCCCTAAACAAAAATAACAAAACTTGTGATTTTGCACAAAACGCCTCCGCTGTTGAGGGGAACAATTTATAAAATGTTGGCATTTAGATATAAAATGGCCTATGATGCCACAAAAGGTGCAACCAACCCGCTTGGATTGCAACCTATTATTAATAGTATGGTCCGATGTAGCCATACCTACCCTAGTCCCCGAGTGGGTGGCCTAATCCTACCCTGACTGAATACAGGTCTTCCCTGACTGGACACAGGCCTCCCAGATGGCCCTGAGGTAGCCGTTGCAGGAGGTGAGCCTACATTGTCAACAATCCGTGCTTCTTCCTCCAAGAAGGTCAAAAGGTCAATAAATTTAGGCAACGGGCTTGCCTCATCTCTTAATTTTAAATCAGAGGGTAACTTATTCAATACAATATGGAGCAACAAGAATGACCACTCCGTTACTGGTAAATTTAATTTCTCCAAACAATTATAGGCCACCTTTAATGGATTTAAAAAATCATCCCTTATAAACATGATATTCCTTAAATAAGGCAAATTTAATATCTTTGCCACATGGGCATCCGCAATTAACCTAATATTTTGATATCTGCCCATCAATAGCGCCCTTGCAGTCTCATAATTGTTATCTGTTATGGTTAAATGTGAAATAACCTGGTGAGCGTCTCCCGATAGACAACTCAACAGATAACTTAATTTTTGTGAGAGTGATATATCCATCCGACAATGTACCAAAGAATCAAAAATGTTAATAAATGACATCCAAGTTTCATACCCACCAGAATACTTGGGCAAATTTAAATCCGGCAATCTAGTATAAATTGAGGCATTACTACTTGACTGACCCTTAACCGTGGGACTACTGGCCAGATCCAGTGTCCTTACCGCCTGAATAATGCTGTCATAATATTCTAAGCATTGCTTGTAGTCTGCCTGAGCTTGAATCAACCTTGCCTGCAAAGTTTCATTGTCTGGATTCATGTCAGCCCTATCATAACACATTTGTAAAGCTTGATCCAGGTCCGCCATGTATCTGCTCGCATTTGAAGCCCGCTCTTTCAAGGCCTCAACCCTGTCTGGTCTACTCACCAGAGAAAATGCGCTTACCAACCATTGCAATATGCGACGAATTTCGTTGTAACCGTCCGACATTTTAATAATTAAAGTAAATACAAAACAAACAGAAAAAAAACAATACCTACCTAATATAACCCCAAATTAAATTTAATGTAAACCCGTTTGACACCGATGTCAAATATATTTGTTACGCATATAAGTACAAATCAAGAATTATTACAAAAATAACAGGTCCGTAACCGAAAAGTAAACCACGCTCTGCTACCAAAAAATTGTTGCGTTTTCCCGAACGCCCGTTATTTGCTTATATTATTTAATTATATAATAATATTGCTTACCGTCCGTAGTTCTGGCTTTGCTTGAAAGTGTGTTTTGTGTGTACTAATGTGCCCTACCGTATGTGGTTATAAATATATATAAATATTTACAATACTTGTAGTATGTAAATTGGAGAAAACGCGTGGCCGACCACTTTTCCAATCCAATGGTACACGTAACTAAATGACACGTAAATGATCAATTATTAAAATCCGCCGAAATAAAACAAAGAATATATTTAAAATAAACTCAATAAAAAATGCCGTGAAAAAATCCGAAGTGACAGTCCAGTACCGAAACCGAATGTCAAAATAATCTTTTTTTTTATTACTTTTTTAAATTTCCTTTTCGCGGTCCGAAACTCATAAGTCCTAAACACATATATATATATATATATATATATATATATATATATATATATATATAGTATATATATATATATATATATATATATATTATTAATATATATATATATATATATATAATATATCATGGAACCATATTATCAACTATATATTATAATATACTTAACGTTAACATTATGATCCATTGTGACTTGCAAATAAATTAAAATCTAAAAAATGTAATCTAATCTATAATTTCAAATCTTTTTTAGTGCAAACATCTAACAGTTATTTCCCCAACACAGTTGCCAGAAGCCATATGCGGCCGTAATACGTTCTTGCATGTATATTAGTAGGTTAGCGTCTGTCCAACAATAGCTTACAATGAGGTAATACCTCAAACATGAATCTAATAACAACGCCGATGTCTCCATTCGAGTTAAATGCAAATAATGAAAGCAAATACTAAAGTGCATTTATAACGTAAGACATTTCAATTTTGGCC